>JAQFZY010000900.1:0-20189 GCA_034696285.1 Hypogastrura burkilli
AGGAACCGTTTCTTTAATAGGTGACCCGGCCCCGATTACTGGAGGAACCGTTTCTTTAATAGGTGACCCGGCCCCGACTACTGGAGGAGCAGCATTTTTAGTAGATGACGCGGTGCAGGGTTCAGTAGCAGTTAGTACAGGCGAGCCTGTCCCGGCTCCTGGAGCAGGAACATTCTTTGCAGGTGACCCGGTTCCGGGCCCAGGACCAGCATTAAATACTGGCGGCTCGTGCTCGGTTCCAGGAGCAGGAACGAGTTCAGCAGCTGACCCGGGCCCTGCTGCTGCATTCGATGTCGAAGCCGTAGTAGGGGCCGACATGGGCACTTCCGCTGTCACCAGAACCTCTCTTCGGTCAACCCCTCCTGCGCAGTCAATAGTACATAGTAAGGTCACGTACAAATGGCAATGGCAAAAAGAAAAGAAGAATATCGAGGACGAGGACTATTATAAACCATAATAAAGAATAAATTACTATTTTCTCCAATCCAGTACAGTTGACAATCACAACTGACAACTCTCAAGTCAGGTGTCTGCTTCACTTTATACTTATAATAACCAAAAATCAAAGCCAGAATTTTCCCACCCGCTTCACTTTATCCGTGCACACCACTACTATTACTACTGCACTACGATACTATTACTACTCTGTACTACTATACACTGACTCTGGCTCACAGAAACCCACTCCGTGGCGTATACGTTAAAGATTTTTACCTAAACAATTCTGCTGCTTAATGCTTAGGCATGCATGCTTGGTTTGTTTTGGCGGCGGCGTTTTGAGTGAGGCTCACTTGTGTGAAGTGATAAGTGGGTTTCAGTAGTAGGTATGTTTGTATGGAATGTTCTACCACTACTACTCGTGCCGTTCGAGTTTCAAGCTCGACAATTTCCGGATCTTGGTTAGAGTACGAAGTAGATAGTACTTGGATAGAATATAGAATGGGTCTCCAGGGTGCTCAAGGTCACTCCACACTTCTGAGGCTCTGAGTGATGGGGCTTACTAGAGGACATGCTTAAAAATTACGGTTGCAAAAAATTGATTTAGCGAGACGCCAAGCAGTGGCAGACCAAGGCAAGGCCCAGATCTCAGAGAGCGTGAAATACCCTTTTTGCAATTTCGCACCAAAGGGGACAGCGCTTGTTTTTCCTTGATGAGTCCTTCTTTTCGCACAATGAAATGTGCCATCAGTCAATGTTTTGGGCTTTTGCTAATATAATATACAAACTTGAGCACAGTAGGAGGATGATGGCGTCAACGTCTGTCTATGGGATGCTCTTCTGGATGCTCCAGGTTCGTCGAGTTGTTTTTCCAGTTTTCGTACAATTATAATGGTTATTATGCTATGACTATGACCATATAGTATGAAAACAGTAAAGAAATTGAGACTAAATGCCGAATACGTCCCTAATTCATGCACAGGGTTATGTGTAGGTGTACATGTACGTACTTGTTCTACTCCCAAAAACAACTTTCTCCAATTTGAATGATGATATGACATACCTATATAGGTACCTGTAAGTGCAAGTATATACCAATTAAGTTACCTGCTACCTTTCCACTCCACAAACTCCTGCCATATTTCCGATTTGTAGTACACCTTTTTGCCCGAAACCTCAACTCAAAAGGATTATATGGGCAATAACAAGAATCCACTAAATCATTGAAGTAAGTATATGAATTTAGTACTACCTGAAGATATTATTGTATACTAATAATGAAATAAACAATTGGGTACGCCGGAGTTTCGAGCTTTTCCGCTTAAAAATAATAAAACAAGAAACAGCATAAATTCTAACTTTAATCTAATATATAATTGCCTTCATGACTTCTTAATATTACGAATTTAGTCGCAGTACTAAACTTGCAACTTGAAGTCTATTACAATATAATGTATAATTTATAATGGATTTGGTCGTATACGTATACGTCGTTTACTTCCATCTATGTACGGATAAGTTTGTGTGGCATGGACAAAAGGAATAAAACAAAATCCGACTTAGTCCCTAGTACCTACATATACCTACTATCTACTACATTAGCTTTATTTGGAGCTGACTATTATATAACCGTCCAATATATTGAGTAATATTTAATACATGAGAATACGTTTAATCTTTGACGCATTTAAGACTACATATAGTACTCCACCAGAAATTCTGGTGAGCAAGAGGGGATTCGGCAGTTTTGACAGGAACGCATTTGCAAATAGTTTCATAGGTATATATATACCCTTGAAAACTCATCCGCATGCATTGAAACTTATTTAATTAGAAGGTTGAAATTAAATTTCATTTTTCATCATCAAAATAACCGTATTTGGCATCTTCCTAAATAATTTATCCCGTTAGTCTGAATCTTTAGTCATATAGTACCCTAAGTACCCACACCCAAATCGCCGTATTTTCGTGCTTCAATTTAGCACAGATTGGTCGCCTCAATAACCGTATTCGGCATTGACAAATAATATATACCTTAAAATGACTTATTATTAGTCCCACTGTCCACCGTATATACTCCTATTTTTCCCCGACAAAATAATTAGGCCGACACCAACTTATTTAATTTGACCAAAATTAAAGAAAAAAGTTTAACTGATTTTCACCGAAGATTTTGGCCATGCCTAATTGGATTAATTAAGGTTAGGTTAGGTTTAAACGTTCGGCTGTAGTGACTGCACTCGGCCTAACCGAACGGAAAGCAGTCAAATCTCACCGAACTTTTCTTCCAAACAGGATTTGGGCAAAATTCGGCCGAAGTATGTTTGGTTGAACTAGTTAAATTTTCGGTCAATTCTGGATTTATCTTTGGTAGTCTTAAATGATAGCCCTTAAAAAATAAATATTCAGGTGTAATTTCGTTAAGTGATAAGTACCACCCATGCGTTGAAAGTATCCCCTTAGTGTAATGCTCAAATTGAATAAGATTCATCACTTTATTAACCGTACCCATCTCAAGTCAGCATTGGCAGGGAAAAGCCCATTAAAAGTTCAAATCACAAATACAACTGCCTGTCTCAGGCCGTAAAGTGCCCATGCCGTCTAGAGGTGCAGTTAAGTACCTACCCGATCTTTGAAAAAAAATTGTGTGACCAGACCATATGTACTAAAACCAGTACTCGGTATTGACAAAGAAAGAGTCCATTTAAAGTAAAACTGCGTGCCAGCTCGCAAGTATTGACATTGATAGAGTTTCGACCCCGTACCACATCGTCTGTCCCAATAACCGTACTCGGCGTTGTGAAATAAATTATCTCTATACGCATCAGTCGCATGTTGCTATAGGAGACAGGAGACTGGTTTTTTGAATCCCCATTCCGGACGCAGAAAGATAGTGTGTGTGATAGATAGAATGACTAACTTATTAAGTAGGATGTTGAATTATGAATACCGTGTTTTAATTCAGAGAATGAATCTTTCACAGTGAAATTAATCGATGTTTTATAAACCTATAAATTATGACTCAGAAGCTCCAGGATAGGTGGTGCACAGTTCCGTACGATAGACGGGGACTGCACCCGTAAAATACAGCGAAAAATGTTTCAGTTATAATTTTACGCACATACAACATCCTCTGTACCTACACATGAGACTTTCAGTGGCAGGGCACCTTAAACCGGTCTTCTGGTTTAGTTGCCAAGGAAATACGGCTTTACCTATAATATACTTATTATAGCTGCTACTGTTATTAGGTCACTTGCTTACATGCCGTCCAACTTCAGTCTTCAGTTAACTCTGGAGAGATCGGACGGTTCGAATGTGCTCACTTTAATGCCGAGCTCATCCCTAACTGGAACGCTAATGTCAATACTAAGATTACCGTGCACAGTGAAGGAGGACACTTGAGTGCGAGAACAGACCTGTCAGCCCTTGGATCGAGCGGACAAAGGTACAGACAGGACAGGACCAGGCTTGCCTGGCACAAAAGAGCTTGGGAAGGGAAGATGGGAATTGGTAATAGAGCCTTTTGCCCGTTTAAGCTTACGGCTGTCTCTCTGTGGGAAAAGTTGGCACCAGATCCCCAGCAAAGAAGGAATAGGCTGCCTGGGGGTCAGGCCAGGCGGGGAAGAGAGTGGAACTAGTCCTACTGTACTCGTATCATACAGCCAGCCAGCCGAGCCCTAGCTACTACATAGTACGTACATACAAGAATACGGCCTCACAGGCGCAAGCAATCTGCTCAAGTTTCATTTTCCAAGTCCAAGCACTTTTGCTCAATCCATTGTATTACATTATCATACCAGCAGCGCCGTTCATTTTATTTTACTCTTTTTAGAGGCCTGGTGCTGGTTTAAAAAAACATACACTGATTTACACATTTTATCCGGTCCTATTAATTGATTTTGAAAAAGTTTCCCATCCCTTTTGCTGAGCCCATAGTTACCCTCTAGATTATTAAAAAGCATAAGGATTCCTTCCACAATAAGGACAGCCTCGGACCCGAACGGCTGTGGCACCCGTCATCTGGCACTGATGAGAAATCGCAAATTAATTCCCTGACCAGGAGGGCGCATTCCTCTACCCTTACAAGATGATTATAGAAAATCCGGATTCACTGAGGATTTGGCTCACGAACCACTTAAAACCGCTGTAAGCCCAATTTAACTACTCTAACATCTAAAACATATTGCGTTTAGTAAGCAGCCTCCATAAGGTATTGATTTAATATGGGTATTCAGTAGCACTATGACTAAATTAGAAACGATTTATTATGAAATGCTCAATCCTATAGATAATCACCGACCGGTCTTGGTTGTGGTTGGTTGGTTGGTTACGTGATTGTATGCAAACAAAACTTTTGGCAAGGGCGGATCTACATACGGGCTAAAAGGGCCCGAGCCTCCCCCCTCCCGTCCTTGACCCGAGCTCAAGCACTAGATATAAATGGATTTTGAAGCGTAAATGTTCGAAAAGCACCGTGTGCTAATGAAAGTTACATAAATATCTTCGGCGCACATTCGTTTCAGAATTCCAAACGCTTGCTTTGAGTTTGGAAATTAACCTATTCTCATGTCACTCATCTTCAGTTAATGTGCTAACCAGAATCAGTATTCAATTTACTCTGGTGATTACAATATACCTTTAAGGCATATTGTAAGCATCGGAGATGCATTACAATTACACAAAGGAATAAGGTTATCGGTTCCAAATTCCAAACCTTTTTTTATTGTATCATTTGAATTGTATAAAACTTTATATCGGCACTGTTATAAGTATAACTGCATATACGAATTTTTTATAATTACCGAATTTTCGGTTTTTTCGTAAAATAAATGGTAACAGAAGACAACACTTTTCTCCTATAAAGGTTAAAAACTATTTTTTGGGTTCTGATTCTTCCTTGAGTTTCCTCATTTGAAACAAACCTGATTTATGTACGTGTTATAATATGTATGTAGGTAGTATAAGGACACTTTTCAAGATACAGCTTTTTAAGCCGATGCGTTATAAAAACCGTCAAATATCGGTGTTCCGGGCATAAATAGGACAACAGCTATAACAAGCTGAATCAATTACTATTTTGAAAAATAAATATTCGAAATTTCATAATTCAATGTCGTAGTCAAATCGATGTAGGTAATATAATGACCATCTGAAAAAAGTTGAGCCCCCCACTTTAGGAATTCCTAGATCCGCGCCTGCTTTTGGGCACCGCAGCGCAAGTGCACTAGATATAGGAAAGTGCTATCTTCCTCAAGCCAAGGTCCGTACGGTCGACATAATAGGCCTAGCAGACCCTGACTCGGCTGGTCTGCGGTCTGCTAGTGAAATTACACTGCGGGTCATACTTCTGGTCTGCGGTCTGCGAGTGAAATTAAACGGGAGTCAGACTCCCTCTGCTCTTCCTCCCTGTGCGCCACGTCATCCCTGGAGAGCGGATGTGATAGAGGACGGAGAGTTGCTACGTTTCTTTTGGTACACCGATCTCCGAAGGGATGGTTCTCGCAGACGCGACGGTGGCTTACGGACTTTGGCATAGCGCAGCGCAGCGTAGTATAGAACCGGAGCCTCAGTAAAAAAAAGGTGGGACACTACTGTATGTTTCATATCAGCACGTGCACGTTGTTCTTACTAAGGGAAACATCGGACCAGACTAAGAGGTTATACTATGTATGTACATATACACTACAACAACACTAACACCCGGACATAGATTGCAATACACTATGTCTCAAGAAGGTCCATGTGTTATAAAGGACAAAGGACCCCAATCGGACCTCGTTGACTAAGATTTTTAATATTTAAAAGGCTGTCTAGTTGGAGTCACACTAAACTGCATATGAGCATGTGCACGGTAACAGGAACAAGTAATTATAATTAGTTGATGGTTATATCTTCTAGTGTGAGACCGTGATCCCACTATCCTTTTTCCAATTCTAAAAAGGAGTAGGCAGTACTACTAATTAATAATGATTTTGGAACCATGTGGCTACTTGCGGAAATGACTTAATTTTGAGTGTTATCGCTCATACACCGACGAGTCACATATCGTTGGAAATCTAATTGGATGGAGATTCCAAAAATGTATAACACTTGACCATTTTGACCTAACCTGTGACTTCAGGAAGTAAGTGTGTTTTTTCACCAACTTTGACGATTTTTTATGCGTAGGGTACACTACAAAGTGTGTTCTAGATCTAGAGTCACTGTAGGGTCTAGTAGAATGTACGATAGATTTATGATGGTCAAAGTGCCCCAAATCGTACCTTATCCAGGAAGGTCCTTTAAACTTCAGAGTTTGAATGGTACGGGCGGTTTTACTGACTTGACTTCCCCCATAACTCAATTCCACCGGGCTGCGGTCTTAGAAAATTGACTCAGATGGACGTAAAACACCTGTAATTAATCCTGTGATTAATTAAACTGGACCGGTACTGAGTTGGCAATTATGTTAAATGATTTTTGTTCTACTAGCCTACAGGATCCCGCGCTAACGCCGCAACCAACTGCTTTTTCTTAACATTTCTAGCACAGCCGTGCCAGCAAAACTTAGTTCAATGTTTTGGGTTAAATGTGACGTGTGTCAGAAAAAGTAGTGGTTGCTGCGTTCGCGTGGGTTCTTGTTGATTTAACTAAATACCTAATCATATTCAGCTGAGTTGAAGGTCAGAGTCAGTAGAATGTGCGAGTGCGATCACGAATCACGATAGTACTACACAGACACAGTATTTTGAAGGGGCAATTAACACGACGGGCTGATTCAATTCAGATTGTTGCCGCTGCTTTATTCAGAAAGCGTTCGGCAGTAAGGCTGCAACAGGCAGCTAGAGGATCATTTACAAAAGATCGGCGAGGTTTTGGAAGTTTCGCTAGAGCAGACTCTTGCCGCTGAATTCAAATGACCGGCAAGCCCAAATGACTCCAGACGACTACTTCCACACGGGTTTTGTGTGAATGAGGTGAAGGTTTGGCAGTTTTTCAATTAGTTGCTCAATATTTTATGAACCTACAAATTACTGAAGCTCGTCAATAATAAGGTTTCGGTGTGATTCTATCCTCTTATAATACGCAGCTGCCCTGCATATGCTGTTAACTACATATTAGCATAAACGTCTACGACGCGCATACCGGGCAGTGCCCATGTTCAAGGGAGTGAGGAAAAATAACTGAGCAGGTAATTCAGTTAATATGTATTTATAAGGAAAACTAGCAAGAGGCCCGTTCTACGAACGGTGGAATAGCATACGGGTTGGACTGAACCTAACCGGACGCATGCAGTTTTTTGTCACATAGGCGAAAAGTATTTAATTTCGGATTTAGCCGTTTCGGTTCATTCTAAGAGTTTTGAGACATACTTATTTTTTTGAGATTATGAAGTCATTTTCCCATCGTACGGTACTTAAACTCTTAGAATGAACTGAAACTGAAATCCGCAATTAAATATTTTTCGCCAATGTGACAAAAAAATTAGAAGTTTTGCGTGCGCCCGGTTAGGTTCAGTCCAACCTAGCATACCCCTTTTTTCAAACCTTTCAACCGTTGCTCTGATACCATCCACCGTACCGTCATTTGACGTCTTATTTTTATTTCAAACCGTCCTTAATTTTCGTCAGTTATCAGTTACTTACAGCGGAAATAGGCCTCAAAATCTTACCAGTTAGCTGGTGTAGATTTTAAGCCATCATACATTTCGGTAGCATTAGTATTTAATATATTTAGTTATACCGTTACAATCATACGGGCAGAAACTGCAAAATATACGTAATAGAATTTAAAATAGAAATAATGGTAGAAATTTGACAAGGCAATTTAGCGTTTAGTGAATTGGATGGGAGTTAATAAAAATAAAAGTTCTGTACACTAAAGCTATTAAAGTATATAGTTTACGAAAGGATCATGGTTGACTGATATACTCTCCGAAATTGATATTATGCCCAAACTTAGTTCGATAAAGCCAAGTTCACGTGTCATTTTAGTATTCTTTAATCCAAAAGTTTATTACTTAATAGTTAATACTGTATGCAAACTATATATGTGTGTTTGTCGTATTGGGACAGCAGGACTCATTGTCTATGGGGCTAGATCTTAAGGTTCTCGTAGTGAGCGCGGGTGTTCGTAGCGACGCTAAAGTGACCAGTATTTATGACCAGTATTATGTAGACTAGGGTATGTGACTTGTAGGAATGCGCGTGCACCGGAGTTAGGCGGCGGTTTATTTTTCCAGACATAGAGTCTACATCATCGAGGTAGGCAGGCACCTGTGTTCGGGGCCTGCCAGTCAATCCCGTTTGAGCCTGTCGGCGTCGACAAATTTGATTTCTTTGTGACAATAGCGCCCGGATCGGGTTTGCACGGGCCCAATGGATCCAGCAGCGCCAAATTCGATTTCTTTGACACAATAGTGCACGTCGATCGAATACAACGGTAGTACCATTTCCAGGATATGGCCTGAAATAATTTCGGAATACGGTTAAAAATAAAAATAATTAATACAGGAAGCAGACTTTCTGACACTCCCCGAAACTGAAAGTTAGCCACACACCTGTCAGTATTTGAGCTGTAATCTGTAAAACCCTGCACTCCTTGTCGAGTTCATACTAATGCAGGGTAATACGCAGAATTCCGTTTTTGTCTAGGCGCGCTACGCGCGACTTACTACTGTATTTTATTATCTACGATGCTATTGGTACCCATACCAATGTTATTGGGAACTCTCAGACTTGTGCTTAAAAAAAATGTTAGAAGTGAATTTAGAAGTAGTAAAGTCTAATTTTGTTTGTTATGTTTAGGTGTGACGCCGATCCTGCTGCCCTTGCGAAATATGTTCTAGCTCTATTGAAAAAGGACAAAACTGAAGTTGAATTGAGGCATGGCATGATAGAACAGTTGGACGTGTTTTTACAGCAAGGTAAGCAGTTTAACCTAGTATTCATATCCATAATTGTGAGGAAATATTTTAAATCTTGATTCTAATTCATTTTTTCTCTTCCCTCCAGACACTATAAAGTTTGTTGACAAACTTCTCGTAATTATTGAAACCAAGGAATACTTTGGAACTAAAGAAGAGGTAGAAGAAGAGATGGACCCTTCCGTAGTGCTCCCTGACGCAACTAAGCTAGACTCATCTAGCTCTGAAGCCGACTCTAGTACCTCCGCAAACAGTTCTACCTTGAGGCTTTCCCCAGGATCTTCTCTCAACATCAGTCTAAATGCGTCTAGTGGTAGTGGGGGTGAACCTGATAGGTCTGGCCTCAATATGAGCTCCTCCTCAGCTGAGAGTGTCAAGTCCGCTCCAGGAAACACCATCTTACACTGCTCACCCGTTTCATCCACACCGTTCACCTGTTCTCCCGATGAGGACATTTCTCCGATCAAATCAGAAGCACGGCTACGAAGTTCAAGCTCGTCTCGTAAAGATAGCACTAGGGGAACTATAAACAACCGAGTAAGGGACTGAATCGAAACCAGTAAAGAAATACCATTTCTATATTTAAAATAGGTTCTACCGAATTTCATGCTATTCCTTGTTTCTAGGAAAGAGATAGTCGATTTCGCCGGAATAAGTCCCGGAGTCCTCGTCGTAGTCGGACTAGATCCAGGGAACGCGGGCGAAGATCTTGGAGTCCTAAGGAACAGCAACGCGGAGGTCGCTATCGTGGAGGAAACAGGCGATCACCTATGCGCCGCTATGATAACAGGGATACTTGGGACCGCAGGTACGATATACTTTTTATGATAAAAAAAATCGTATTTCCAAAACTATTGTAAAATTAATTATAGGTACTACATACTAGGAATATATCTGTATTTATACAGTCAATAATATTAAACTAAAATGGTGAAGTGTAAATGCCATTTATGCGTTGTTTCACTGTTCCAGTAACTAAAATTCGAAAACTTAAAACGGAAACATGCATAGTTATGTTTGAATATAAAAAATGCATTTGTGTCAAAATAAGTACAACTAAAGTGTATTATGGGTTTTCTGGCGGCTTACTGTAATATTTAATTTTGGTCGTCAATAGGAGATCTCCTGTTGCCCGGAACCGCTCTCCATCACCTCGTTCACGTTCACCTCATCGATACAACAGGCGCGGATATGATAATAACCAGAGAGGGAGGTCACGCTCCCGCTCCCCAACTGATAGGCAGAGGTCTAGGTCTCCGACTCGCCACGTAGCTCCCAGACTACTAGAGGGTATGGACTCACAGACAGTTGGTGCCGCGCCTAGTGCTCAAAACGTGGTCAAGCCAGTTGAGCAAACTGGACAGGCTGATGCTGCTCCTAGTAAGAAGGGCTAACCGAATTAGCCCTCAACTTTTGAACAAGGCTATTGCTTCCTTAGTCTTGTGCTGCATGGACTAACAAATGTAGCACACAGATAGTAGCATATAGTACTGTATAATAGTGGATAGCATTAATCTGGACTGCGTGTGCGTGTAGCTTCTCATAACCTTGTGACCTTGCTTGATCCACGTGGTTGAAAGTTTACCTCTTAGGCTATGTATGTATTTAATATGCGACGGTATTCAACTGATAGTTTTATATTTTATTTTAAGCAGATGGTGACTTTAAGGCACCAGTTCCAGCCGGAAACAGATGTAAGGATTTTGACGGTAAGAAATGAACAAGTTTTTAAGTAATTTCTTATTGCTGTTTCGTAAAAGTATTCAGCAGATCTTAATCTTCAGCGGTTCTAAGCGTCAGAATTCGGAATACTTCCTTGATTTAAACGTATTTAAGGGATTTTGAGTTATCTTTGTAGAATACTAAAGATCATCACCTAATCTTAAGTCATCAGTTAATACAAGCAATCCTTTACTTTTACTTGAATTGTTTTTAAATGTCTAATGATTTATTTTTCACAGAAAGAGGATTGTGCATGAGAGGGGATTTGTGTCCCTACGACCATGGTCAAAATCCTGTAGTTTTGCAAGATGTAGGAGGTGGTGTTGGTGGTCTTAAGAGAACAGTACAAGTAACCGAAGTAAACCTGCCTGGAGGTCTTCCTTTCTCCAACATGTCTGGTCCGCCCGTGGATTTCAGGATTATTCGTCCCAACACGCCAATGCTAGGTAAGCATACCCTTAGCTCTTCAGATTCTTTTCGTACTTACTAGAATTTTCGCCATTTCAGATTTCGGTTATGAATGCTCGATTATAAATAACGACTGTTTGTGTTTGAGTGAATCTTTTTCAAAACGCCTACGATTTAAAAAAGTTGTCCTGTTAGTAAAAACTTCGTTTTGGTATTTTGCACAGTTATTGGGCTCCGTCTGACGAACTGACAACCTTTTTTTTTTAACTCCTTCCTGGCGGGTGGTGGGAAAGTTCAAAAACAGGCTGCCTAGCCCGACAGTTTCGTTTTTAATAATAATTCAATAATTCGTTTTTAGACCAAAAGGTCTTATCATGTCCGTCCGCCACACTCCAAATTTCTCAATATAGTACATATATAATTGACAAACATGTGCGGGGTCCATGTTGCCCGTGTGCCTACCCCGGGTAGAGGTTGGGTCCGCCAACCCCGGTAAGAACTTGAGTTGAAATGTAAAATTATAAAAATCTAAATCGTAGTTCTAACAGGGGGTTGGATGCAGTCTAAGGGCAATAAATACAAAAAATTTTCGCCTTCGGCGAGTCAGTCTGGCCCATATATATTTTGCCGCGTTAAATTGACTACTTGCTAAAACTGCACATAATGTATAATTTACGCGATAATATATTGCCAATTGCCATCCAACCCCGGTTCGAAGTACCCGAGCCCTACCACGGGCTACGTTTTGCTCCCGCACATGTCCGATAATTGAGCATAATAAGATACGTAATTTCTGCTTCACTTCGACGCGCTCGTTCTACCCGCACCTACTAAGGCCGATTATCATACAACGGAATATTTACAACGCTTAGCAAGATGCAATTTATCGCTCACTCCATGCCGTCTTTCCTTGTATATGCAGCCAAGCCCTGGGAAGCAAAATATTTGACATGACTCTCTTCAACGGTCACTTAACTAAACGATTGCTCATTTTTCAAGTGAAGGTTTTATATGCGACAAAAGCATGTTTTAAACTTCATTATCAAACAACAAGAAGTGACCCAGTACACCGATATGAATTACTAGCACGTTACCCGATCTACGATCCGCGGGGAATGGGCGGAAACCCGAGAGACCGAATTAGGGGTAACTCTATCGGTACAATTTTGCGAGTCATAACTAGATCCGACAATTATTGCCTCAAGAAAGTCGAATTCTGGGGCGACGGCACAACAGGGCCCGTCCAAATCCGATCCGACCATTATTGTCTCGAATAAATCGAATTCGGGCCCGTCGGCACCACTGGGCCCGTCCAAACCCTATCCGATCTCTATTGTCTCAAGGAAATCGAATTCGGGCGCGTCGTCACCATGAACCTGTCCAATACCTTTGTGTGGGGCGAATAATTTTGGCATAAAATTAGGAAAATTTTAAGGTATCGCTCATTCGAATCCGTGCAGTAGTTCCAGAGGAGATAGCGGACATACATACATACAAACACCCCCACATACACACCAACGATTTTATGTATATAGATATGTAAATTCAAACTAAACTACGCATTGTATACATATAAATCGAGTAACATGTACATACTAGCCAATAAGAACACGCGTTAACGCGGAAACCAACTATTTTTTCTGAACATTTCTGGCACACTCGTGCCATTTAAATTAAATAATTGAACGAAGGTTTGCTGGCACGTTTGTGCTAGAAATGCTCAGAAAACGTAGTTGGATGTGTTGGCTAGTTTAAGAAAAAATGTAAGTACACAATTGCCAATTCAGTACCGGTACAGTTTAATTTGAATTTATTATTTACCATATATATATATATATCGATATATCGTAAAAGGAATCAGATCGAGTTGTAATTAGCTGAGATAGCAAGAGTATAGAGTAGCCGGTGTGGTCATGTCGTTTTACTACGTGTTCTATCCGCTAATAGGTATGGACCCCATGATGGAAGGAGCCCCACCAGTGGGTATGCCATGGGGGATCCCACCACCACAACAGTTTCAGCACCGAGGTGGTGGTAAGTTATCCTTCATTCATTCTAGAAATGCCAAGCTTCAAATGTAGTTGAGCAGAATACTACCGCAACTCCTCAAGTGGATACTTACATTTATTTAGATTCAGTATGTATTATGAAAGGGGTTATTGCTAAATTAGGTAACATTTGTGTTACGGTTACCGGGAATTCCTGGTAATGGTACCCAATCCATTCGATAACATTATATTTATTATTGCATAACATTGTCGATCTAATTTTACTCCTAAAACCGTGAAAAGTCTTACACATACACAATACTTAAATACTTGTCATTTGTCTGAAACGTAGGTTATTCCAGCTGTATTTCTTGTTATTTATTATTATATTATGCAAAGAAATCTCCCTTGAACTTGAAACGCAAAAACTTATTTTTTCTGGAGGCTGTAAGTTAGTTTTTTTGGATTCAGTACTTTTTGGGCCAGAGGTCAGTGATCTTTAGCTTCGATAAATACGAGCATTTCTTTTACAATTATCTAAGTAGGTTCCGGTAACGTAACTGTAACGAGTTCCACTGTTATCAGTAATTTAGCACCTCTAATTAAGAATGTGGTTATTGCAGGCCCAAGGGGACGAGGCGGAATGTTTCTTCGTCATCCCCATCCCCATCCCCATCCCCATCCAGTCTTTCCCATGCAAGGTCCACCTCAACGAGAACTTATCAGTGTTCCGGTCATGGGAGGGGGTCAACCCGTTCAAATCATGCCAGAAATGGAACAGGCTCCAGGATCAGGGTTTCCACAAATGCATCCAATGGGAATGTATCAGTCACGTGGCATGCCAGGAGGACGTGGCCGTGGTCGAGGACGAGGCGGATTTGATCACACTCGCCTTGGAGCTAAGCCACGAGCCTACAACAATTCCTCACTGGAAGTCAAGCGCATCCCCAAGGAGCTGAACAACATTTCCGACTTAAATAGCCATTTTGTTCAATTCGGGAAGATCGTAAACATCCAAATTAACTTTGACAACGACCCTGAGGCGGCACTGATAACATTTGCAGCTCCAAATGAAGCCTACAATGCTTATAAATCTACCGAAGCTGTGCTGAATAATCGATTTATTCGAGTATTTTGGCACAATAAGGAGAAAGTGAGGCCGTGTTCCGTCCCCCCATATTACAGTCTAAATCTCTAAGGTATTATTCGGTCTACTTATCAAGTTTATTTTTGCCATCTAGGAGAATGAGGATGAGTTCACAGAGCCAATGCCACAACGTCCATCCATTCGGGACCGTCTGGGAGTGCATGAGCCCACTGACGTAAAAATGGAACTTGAGACTGAACGAATATTAGTCTCTGGCAACAACTTAACAAAAACAGTCTATAATGCCAACTTTGTAAAGAAGGAAGTTTCGGAGGAGAAAGTGCAGGTAGGCTCTAACTATGGTTCAATCGTATTCTATCACGCACGGAGTGGAACAGTACGTCCAGTCTATTCCACTCTTTCCAATTCTTGTATTCCTTTGCTTTGGAAAGGCGGTGGAGGCAATTAAGAAGTCCCAAGAGCAGTTGGCTGCTCAGGAGCAGATGAAGCGAATTCGTGAGGAAAAGAAAAAAGAACAACTGCAGCTATTGAGTGATCTTCAGAAGAAGAAGCAATCCATGTTGGCCGAGCAGATTGGACAGCAAAAGAAGTTGATCCACAAGTTGGAGACCTCTAAGACCATGAAGCCGGAAGAGAAGGAACAGCTGATGTCCCTAATCAAGAGTCTTCAGGAGAGCATTGAGACAATTAAGAAGGGTCTTGACGAGTCGGTCAACGTTTACCCGTCCTCACCTCAGAAGCCAGGCCCTCAAGTCTCTGGTCCTCCTAAAACACGAGACGAGGTAAGACTGGGTTCTCCGCTTAATGTGTGTGGGCATGTCTTTTTTAATTTGCTCATTCCCTCTCTTATTCCAATGGAATTCCTATACATGTACTGTACTAACCGCTAACATGGGAGCTTTCTGTTTGCTTTTACCTTCTCAAACCTTGTAGTTTTGGGATACAACTATTTCTCAGTTAAAAATCACGGGCGTTTCTCAACCGCATCCTCCTCCGTACCCTATGCAAACTTCCAAATATTGGTGTGCCGCCAATTATAATCCTCCCACTCCCAAGCGAATCCTTCCTTGGAATCCGCCCACCCCTGTCAACCTTGGTCCCGGTCCTTCTGGTACATTTACGGATACTCGGTACAAACTGGACTCTATTAAGGTGCCGGTCGACCGCCAGATAATGGAGAGTCAGTACAAGATGAAATCTCCCAATATTTCCGATGAGCAGGCTACTTTCAGTACTATCATAACTGGAACTAAATACACAATGGACGCCAAAAATATCCCGGGCGGGCCCAAGTATTTAGACCCGGATGCTTCTGGATTCTATATATTCAACGAACCTGAGACAAACCCGTGGATGCGAGAGGCGGAGGGCCTTGAGAGCTACGAACCACCGGAGGACCAGAAGCGTTACGAACCGGCTGAGGTGGAGCCCTACGACCCTGAGGCCCCATCAACCTCTTATTCTCAAATCTCCTATCCTATGTTATCCCCTCATCAGTCCCCATCTATTCCTGTGAGTCTTCCTAACTGCCTTGCTGTGCTCACAACTTATTATTTGCCTTGGCTTACAAAGTAGATACATAAATCCATTGCATGAGGAGCTGTATGTGACCTGTACATTATATTGCTAAAAACAGACACAAAAGGACATTCTGGACGCTGAGATGGATCTCTACAACACGGAACTGGAGGGAGGGGACACGCTTGCCCTCAAGCGAAAGGTACTGGAGCTCCGAGCTAGAGCTAAGGCTGCTGGGATTTATGGACGTGGTGGACGGGGTGGGTACCGTGGTGTGCTTTCCCGGGGCGGCGGCTTCGGTCGTGGCCGCGGTGGACGTGGACGGTAGGAAAATAACATTTTATAGGACGAAGTTAAGGAGTGTACTAGCTAATCCAATCCATTCATATCGTTCCTTCTCTGTAGGGGTGGCGCACCGGCTCATGCTCCAAGAACTGGAGACTCGTACAAGTGGCTTAAGCAGAACAAGGAGAAGAATCCACAGGGGGAATTCCCAAGCAACGGACTAGCATCACAAGCTGAATTCGAAGCCGAGATTGAGGTGGGGGAGGCGGATGAGGTAGGACGTTATTTAGTTTTAACAGCTTACCCGGGTTCGGAGAGTGAGCTTAACTGACTAATTAACCATTGTAGGGGGATATGTACGAGACCAGCGTGGATGAGTTCTTCGACGAGGCGGAGTATGAAGAGGAAGAGGAGAACGAGGATGAGGAGCGGACTTGGCGCAAAACCTATAACAAATAAGCTTTGGAAAACTTTCAGTTTCAACCCCCAATCTGCGTAATATTGTAAACTAACAGAAAACCTAGCTCAACCATCAACCATGAATATTAAATAGAATAATGTACTCCTTGTATCCGATCGGTTTCACTCCGAAACGTAATTCCTTTTTCCCTACATCACTAAATTGATTGAATTTAGATCAACTTTCGAGTCAGGTCCTATCCAATTTAATGTGATATTTATTTTTAATTATTTTGGGGTCATGTCACCCCCTCCTGTTTTCAGAATGAAACCGAGACTGCTGCGTATTGACAGCATGTGTCAAGTCTTTGTTTAATAGTATAATAGTACGTAACTTTTACTCATGTACTAATCATGTAGTAGTATTAAGGAATTTCTATTTCTATTCTTGTCGTCTGACTAAGAATTAACGAGTTAAGGCACTAAGATGATTACCTACATCATAGCTATCACATCACAAAAAGAGTATATATTAACTACATTGCATGAATTTTAAGGTTTATATAAAATACTACTAGTACTTGTTTTAGTTGTATAAAATAGATAACTAATCCCCATCGTGGTTGTACAAAATTATATATATATATATATATTATACATACTTATATCTATGCTGTAGAAGCCAAGGATGAAGTGTACGTTTAGTATTACTAGTTTTGGATTGGTCATTGAAACCGTGTTGTTCATTTGTACCTCCAATATCATGAATCATGGATACAGATACAGACAAAAGAGTAAAAAATTTAGAACCAGCCATTCACAAGCCAAAGATTAAAAGCAAATCTTACAAGTCGGGTTCAAGAAGCTGGGAAAGAATTAATATACTTAATAAACGTGAATTTCACATTCTTTTATTAATACTCAATCACTTTGTCGTATTCCTGCATTTATTAGTACTTTATAGTCATACTTCATACTATTTAGTTGGGATCAAAAAGTTAGATAGAAATGGAGAAAATATTGTTTTCTTTCAAAAGGACATGGCCATCGGCTTAGAGATCAAGAGACACGAGTAGATGTTAAAGGCAATAATAGTCAAAGGCATTTTTTGAGTTGGGGACTCTAGTGTCTCAATGTTTTTAATATTGAGGATTTCCACACGTTTGCATTGGACTGAAATCCCGGTCATAATTTTCATCAGAAATGTAGCTTGGGACATGGGACATAAACAAAGCGCGGATATAGCCTTGGAACTTTTTCAAACCACTAGGAGTATTTGGAAAATAATAAACGTACTTCACTCGACGTAAAGGGTGTTGAACAGAGTTCATCTCATTACAATAGCTTTACTTGATTCATATTGAATAGAGTATACTGTAAAGTGGAACATTCATAATACGTCTTGAAGTGACGCCATTCAAAATTACATGACTGATGACACTATTATTTGGAATGCCCGAAGTTCCGAATAACTCGAACTTATTCTGTTCACAAGAACTTCGACTGCCATCCTTTTGTACATATAACGTTTCGGACACAACGGAAAATTCGAAGGAATCTCAAAGTTTGATTGGTTTGGTATGCATTCGAGCTTCCGATCTGTCTTTAGTATGTATACGAACTTCAGACCTGCCTGCTCCTACTCAATTGAATCGGAGCTCTAGGGCATACATATGGTCCTCGTTGTTACGAAACACTAACACACCTACGTTACACTCAAAACTCAAAGGACGGACGCCAGCAGATATGTATAGAGGCTAATGAAAGGGAAGGAAAGAGTTTGGCAGATGGAGTGTTGCATGACCCAACATCATCCTACGGACAGTGTTTTGGGGGTACCTCTCCCTCTGCTATCGTTGTCCCTGTAATATGTGGTGGAAATAGAAATCCCGTCATCATCAGTAAGAATCTCAGAGATCCCTTGCCTTTAGCCAGCCAGAGGACGGAGATGTATACATAGAGTATAAAACATTGTACAGGATCTGCCTGCACGAGCGACCACGGTTATTCGTGTGGGATTGAAAGGGAAATTCATTGTGCTCAGCAGAAGAGGTGAATAGTCATAAACCTTGAGGTCCTCTTGTGTAGTATCTTATCCTCCTAGGGCCATTGTCATATTTTTGGATAACGGGATCTGATTGTCCGTCTGTTTAATTATTGTAGTACAATAATTATTTCGATCCCCAAATCTCCGTACAGTCTTAGAGAGATTCCTACATAGAGTCTCGCCTGGACTCGCTTATGGATAGATGTATACCCGCCTGTTGTATTTTATTGATTAATCCGCTGAAGGACATGTAAGACTTTCAGTTCCCGGACCAAGACCCGTCCCGTGAATAAGTTCTCTCTAACTTATTGTTTTAGAGGGCAGCCAATTTACTGGCCCAACTTTGCTCTCCTGCTATAGGATTAAGTGACGTGAACAAGAGTGAAACTACTTATCTTTAGCTCAGTTTATGGGGTCCAGCCGTTTCATTGTCACTCGTCATCCGAAGCGGCTTAAAGTTTATAAGAATGAGTAGAATATCCGATTGTGGTCGTGGGGATAGTTTACCAGTAGTAGTGGGAGTAAAGACTAGTCCAGGTCCGGAGTCGCCTGATGTGCTAATGCTAAAGGGACATTAGAGCAGTAAGATGCTTCGTCCCGAAGCCAAACAGTCAGCTCATTATCCGATCTTTGGTGGGATTCATGTTATACTATTTCTGCTAACAGTACTAGCCTTTGCTGTTGGCTTAATCACAGGTGAGCGCTATACCTAAAAACTCTGAAATTGTCACATAACATAATCCCGTGCTGGAATATCAATATAGGCTCGGGTTCCGGGCCTTCAGTTAGTCGGTTCGAGCCAGCCCTCTACAATCCATCCGAAGTACGGGATCAACACAGTCGATATCGAAGGAATATCGATAATAGTCAGAATTCCCTAAGTCTTAATCTCTATTCATATGGAAGGTAATCAGACTACTTACATGCAATCTCCTAATCGTTACTTTAGTCCGAATTTACATGATGTTCCATGACTTTTTTTTAAATAGAAACTTTAAACTGAAACTGAGCGAGGATGAATCTGTTCTTCATCCGCAAATTATTGTAGAAAATTCGGACGGTGTGATTTCTCAGGAAATTAACACTCCTTTGAAGGGCTATCTTGAAGGTAACGGATTTAAGGATTATTTTTGTAATAATTGAACTTTGGAATGCTGTACACACACGCAAGTGTCACTTTGAAAACACTGCTTGACTTGGTACTCAAAGATGCGGGCAAAATCATTTAAAAATGATTTTCAAAATCATCTAAAACACTGCCCACTAAATCAAATCACTAAATCAAAATCATAATTATTCACAAAATCAAAAATCAAAATCAGTGATTTAAAATCACTTTTTTCTCCACGAAAATCACGATTTTCAAAA
>JAQFZY010000901.1:0-20182 GCA_034696285.1 Hypogastrura burkilli
AAATTCTGTAACCTTATTGGGTAAAATTCTGCAACCTTATTGGGTGAAATTCTGTAACCTTATTGGGTAAAATTCTGCAACCTTATTGGGTGAAATTCTGTAACCTTATTGGGTAAAATTCTGTAACATATCAAAATTGACCCTAACTAATCAATCCATTATATTTCCTGTTGTATCCAGGTTGAGGAACTTCAGTGTCAAACGAGCAGAGGGGATAAGTTCCTTACGGACTGCCCTGCGAAGGGCCTAGTCCTTCGGAACGGGGAAGGCCTCCCAGAGGGCGGGAAGGGCCCTCCAGCCCCGCCCCAGGGGGAGGAGCCCAAGGCGGACTCCTCCGCCTCTTCCACTTCCTCCAGCCTATCCTCGTCCGCCTCCACGCCCCTCTCCCCGCCGGCCCCCTTCAACCACCTGACAGGGGCCATGGGGGCCTTGAGCCTGAACGGGGGCCATCTTGCCCACTTCCTCCCACCGCCCCCTCATCACCCTCATCACCACCCACAGGCCCCCTTCCTCTACCACCCACACCCACAGAGCTTCATCTATGCTCCGCCTATCTACAATGGTAAGGCCCGCACTTTGCCCATTGTAGGCTCATGGAGAAACTAATTAGTCCGTCTTACGTCTTATAAGCTTAAAATAGAGTTTTCCATTACTCAGAACAAGCCCGGCCTGTCAGGCTAATATGGCTTCAGAATATATTAACTCTGATTTAAACTCATTTGTTTTCCTTAGCCCCTTTCCTTAGGCATGGAAGAGGTACTAGGTACAATGCATATGTTACGGTTTCTATTTATGTCTGGAAGGGACTTGCATGTGTTTAATGATCCCCGAAAAGTACAGACTTTACCTAGAACTCAAGAAAGTATGGGAATGAGGAAATATAGTTCCTGCCCAAGCGATATGACTCAGTTTGGGTTGGAATATGAATCGGGTATGAATTCAGTATAAATCTAAATCATTTGTTTCAAATATCTTAGTACCTATATTTGATCGTTTCCATATTTTGCTTTGGACCAAAGTCTGTTTTTGGGTGGAACTAAATTTATTTAGCAAAAAACTGATTTGACCTCTAGACCATCTAACCATCTATTTAATTCACTATACTAGCGTCACATACCCGTATTTGTTAATTTCAATATTTGATTGTAACTCAAGCTTATGCAAAATAAATTCTACCACTAAAAAAATGAATATGACATTCCGCACAAAGTATAGAAATATACTTTGAATTACAAAAACACCAAATATGGAATACATTCTGATTTGTTTTTGTTAACCTTAGTTTTCAGAACCCTTATAATAATTGAGCTAGGATTGGTATTATAAGATATGAATGCATATCACAGAAGCATAGTGATTCCTACACATGAGTAAGAACCGTAACAAATGCATCAATCCATGGGCAAAACTATTTATCAAGCTTGAAGCTAAAAACCCAACTTAATCAACTAAGTACAGTAAATTCTGTCGCAATATATCTGTAAAGACTGTAAATATGGTAAACAATTAAGGTGAAAGCATGTAGGTTTGTACACTTAGGGATAAGGCTGTAGAATTAGAAAGCATTGTAAATACTGTAGTAGACTCTGGTCTCTTGCATGTGCATGTCCTAATACTATTCTCTAATTCGCTTCCTTGTAGTTCTGCCTTGGAGGGAGTACTAACCCATTTGTAAATACAAATATCCTAAAGCCGAAATGAGCAAAATTGCAAAACTATAGGAATTCGCGAGGTACGCTAGGAAGTATCCCTGGAGCCAGCCATACAGTTAGACACACAGTAATGGCTGCAACAAAAATATTGCAGTAGCGCCGGAAAAAATGCTATCTCAGAAAATCGTACATTTCATCGTAAAGCTAGCCAAAGGAGAAAAAAAAGTTTTGCCAATCTAGGAATTACAGTAAATTCAAATTTCGGGATGATTAATATACAGAACAATACTGCGAGAGCCCGACACAGACAAATGGCCCGACTCCTTGCATTCGCACTTAATATTATCGGAAGCCAGCCTCGGGAGTCCATTAGGAGGCTGGCAGAGATTAGGCCTGACTCCGAAATCTATTTTGAGATCCCTCCTCACATTTTGCACTCATCTCGGGCAGGGCAGGGAGGCTGGGACTGGAAATTGGATCTGAGAATAAATATAGGAAGGGATGTAGTAGGAGTAGACGACTCCCGGCTCCCCAACTACTACCAGATAGGCCCACCATTATTTCCCGTCCAGAAAAAGTAATAATTGTTACTCTCCTACTACTAATTGTAATTGGTTTCTCTGGCCTTCGGAAGGACTCAGTCTGTTGTGAAAGTAAGCACGGCCCACTTTACTTTTGTCATCTTATTTGAAAGGGGAAAGTTTTGGATCTGCAGTACGTCATAGGTACATACATAGTAGCTCCTCACTTTGTAGAAAGTAATTAAAAGGAAGGAGCCCGGGTCCCAGCACGATATATGGCCAAAGTTAGGATCAGAAAACAATTCCGGGAATTAGGGGGCTGTTACAGTTAGACTGTGCGCTTAGAGTGTAGTGAGTGCCTTTTCATCTGTGCTCAAAAATGATTGATTTTAGCCCGAAACAAAGTAGGGAAATGAACGAATTCAGATTTTAACCAGAATATGGCTCAGGTCGGGTATGGAAGTTCAATTCGGTATCAACGGTCAAAACAGTTTTTGTACAACATCAACGGTTGTTCATTTGCATAATGTTGCCAAAACAGAGGAATATATAAATGATCACCAATTAATTCGAAATCTTTCACCAATTAATTCGAAATTTCTCACCAATTAAGTCGATATCTCTTTCCAATTAGAGCAGATTTCATCTCTAAGGTTTTGAAATATTCCAAATAAGATAATTTTGGTGCAATTGGTGAAGGAATCCGTTTAAATTGTTGAGAGATTTCTAATAAATTGGTGATAGTTTAAATGCCAGCACAAAAAATATAGATTTTTTTTAGCACAGAACAGGGTTATCAAATGAACAGGGTTAAATATTTATCAAAGAATATGCTATGGCACAGAATACCGAAAAACCTTACTAAAACCTTGTGCACAAAATCCATATTTCCTTATTTGCATGTTTTGTGTTGGGCTAAAGTTGACATTCTTGGGCAGCATAAATATTGTTTTTTTTTTTTAAATTGATAATTCGAGAACATATTTATCAATTTCCTTAGACGTTAGCACAAACGAAAAACAGAGCCTAAATACTTAGAGACTCCAGACGACTGTAACAGAATGCCCACAAAGTCCTGGGTCCCTTGTCCCCTAACCAAACCCAAAGTAACACGTCTAAATCCTAAATAACCCGCCTTGTTGTAAACTGTCTGATTTATGTTTTGGTAGTGCCTGTCCTAGCCCAAGTTCTTCTTAGTTGCACTCTGAGTGTCATTTGAGTTTGAGTGGCTAGTACCCAGTCCAGAGTCCCTTTAGCAGTTCGTAGCCTTAGTTTTTGATTCGTAGTCCATCAGAACCGTAAACCAACGTAAGTCTTGACCTGTTACTTATTAGGTGTTGTGGTTCCGATTGCACCCGCTGCTTCTTCTACTGCCGACCCAACCAGTCTCGAAATCTCGTCCTCAAGTAGTCGAAAAAAGCGTAAAAAGAGGCGGAGACAGAGAGATGGCCAGGTTAGTGTTACCATAAGTCATTTCCCTTCCCATTCTCTAACCCAACCCAGGGAAATATACATAAACAAATAGAGCTGAGGCACAAAGGTCACCGGAACCCTGTACCCAGGCCCTCCCCCTCCGCTTGCTTACACATCTCTCTTTGGTTCATTTTCATTTGTTTTCCGTGGATCTCTTAAAGTGTTTTTCTGGGCTCAGTTTTGAGTTATTGGACGTAATTCTCACGTGGTAGAATTAGTGAACCTTGTCTGTGGAACACACTTGCCTTGTACTGTAAACCTGTGGTGAACGATTTATTTTTGCGACTAGGTCAGACACAGTAATTTATGAACGGCTTCTATTTAATGCTGCTCGAAAAATTTAGATTTGAGCCCAAACCAGTATGGAACTGAACAAATGTAGATGTTGACTAAAGAATGTGGCGCAAATCGGGTCTGGAAGTCGAATCCCGTGTAAACCGACTAAAGCGTTTGCGCGCAACATCTATATTTGCTTATTTCCGGTATTTGTTTCGGGCTACAATCTCTGTTTTTTGCGGAACACGAATATTAAGTTGTAATTCGTAATGAACTCTTAGTTGCATGTGTGGGTAATGGGGGAGTGGGACTATTGACTATTCGGGTGGGGAATTTTGCAGGAATTGGCGTAGTACTAATATTTGACCTTTGACCTTTTTATTGACCCCAGTTGACAGATGAGGGGAGTTCCGAGGAGACAGCTGAGGAGGACTCGTCCCCGCCCTTCTCAAAGGAAAGTTCGCCCCTAAACTCTGCAAAGCCCTCGCCAAAGCCCAGTCCGAACCGCCTCCCCGCCACGCCAAGTGACCTGGTGTCAGAAGAGGTCAGGTCACCGGCTCCCCCGCCCTCGGCCCAACCACAGGCCTCCCGCCCAGCTGGAGGTCAGAAGGAGGCCGAAGACGGGGCCAAGAGCCCTAAAAAGAAGGCCAAGCCACAAGCAGAAGAGAGTAGCAGCAGCCCAGGTTCAGGTCAAGGTCAAACCGTACCAGAGGTCGTTCAGGCCACGGAGTCCAGCGCGGCTCGGAAGCCGGCTGACCTCACGCTCCTCGAGCCCGCCGACCTCTCCCTCCTGAGCCTCCAACGGAGCCCAGATGCCTTCGAGCCCTCATCCCCGGACTCCCTAAATACGAATCAGTCTGTGGCGGGGTCAGAGGTCGCCTCGGTCTCCGAGTCTGACTTTATGAATCGGACCACGTCAGTGGACGAGGTCGAGGAGGACTTGCCACCGGAGGACGAGCCGCCCGGCCGGCCGGAGCCCGAGTCTGAGTCCGAACAGTCACCTGAGCACAAGTTTAAGGGGGCTGGCTCGAAAGTTCCGGAATCCGCTTCAAAAGTTTCGGAATCTGTGCAAATTCGGTCCGTAGACTCGAGCCCCGCTTCCTCGCCGAGCAAATCCATCGAGCCCTCCCCAAGTCTTGAAGAAATCTTTGAGAGGTCATTGGAACTCCCGATTGAGCCTGTGGTCAAGGTCGAGGCTGAACCTGAGCCGGAGCCTGAGGTCAAGGTCGAAGCTGAACTTGACCTTGAAATCTCCGTTGAGCCTGAGCCTGAACCTGTTGTCGAGGCTGAAGTTGAACCAGAAGCTGAGCTCAAAGTAGAAATTAGGCCTGAACTTGAGCTCCCCGTTGCAGCTGAGCTCGAACCTGAAGCAGTCAAAGTAGAAGCAGAACCAGACCACGAGGTCAAAGTTGAAGTACAGCCTGAGCTTGAGATCACGGTTGAAGTACAGTCTGAGCCTGTGATCACGGTTGAAGTACAGTCTGAGCCTGAGATCACGGTTGAAGTACAGTCTGAGCCTGAGATCACGGTTGAAGTACAGTCTGAGCCCGAAATCACGGTTGAAGTACAGCCCGAGCCTCTATCAACTGCCGAAGTATCAATAATTTTGAATACAGCCGAGCCAGAACCGTTGGCAGGTCCTTTGGAGCCCTTGGAAGCTGATTCCGAGACCTTGCAACCTTCACCTGAGCCCTTAGAAGCTGCCGAAGCCTACTCCTTGGCTGGTCCAATAGCTGAAGCCGTACCTGAACCACGACTCCCTGAGCGGCCCAACAGCATCACACTAGCCGTGGCCGAATGGCTGAGGAGCCAAGGTGACGACGCCCTGACGCCCGTAGCCCAGCTCCAGGCCCAATTCCAAGAGGCCTCTGACGGGGATGGTGAGGAGAGTGACGAAGAGGACTCTGATTCCGAAGGCCTTCCGGCGGACGACCCGATAACCACCACGGAAACGGTCTCAAAAAACGTGCATCGCAACCCTTGGGTTGTGCCATCCAGTAAATCCCGGGCCCGAAGGGTGCGGAGCCGGCGCTCCGCGGATGGTGCATCAAGGGTTGCGAAAATGACGACGTCCTACAGTAAGTCCCCCTCCCCCTTACGGCTACTTCCGGCCCCTGCTCCCGATTCAGATTCCGGTCTCGAGCACAGCTCTCCCGAATCCAGTCCCTTCAAAAGCTCTAACACTACTAAGGCTCCTCAGTCCTCCATCAAAGAGGACAAGGACTGGCTCAACTCCAAGCTGAGCACCTCTGACGGGGAAGACTCCTCGGCCCTGACCTGTGACCCCCTCAAATTCACAAAGTACTACCAGCTCGGACTCGGGCTGGAGCCTGACCAAGGGATTGAGCTTGAGGGCTCCATCTGTGATGAGGCCGAGTACGAGGAGCTGGGGACCTTTGACCCGGCCTCCCTCCGCCGGGGGTCCCAAGGTCAGGAGTCCCTGACCCCGCCAGAACAGCACGAGTACTACCTTGATGATGACGATTGCGTCCGCCCTGGAACGGCAAAGACTTCCCTCCACTTGTACGTGAATCCTTTTTCCCTGGCCCAGGAGCTGGGCTCGCCGGGTCAGGCTCAAACTATGACCTTTGGCCCGGAACCCCCGCTCCCGACCTATGAGTCACCCCCGAGCCCGGGCTTTGGGCCGCTGACCCCGGCGGCCGGGATCATTCGGCAACGGCTTGAGGCCAACTATGGCGGGATCTGCTGCGCTCTTCAATAGGTCCCAATATCCTTCACATATGTATTACATAGACCTATTCGATTGGGCTTGTATTTAATGCTGTCCCAACAATATTGACTTGAGCCCAGAACAATGTATGAGTTCCATATAAACCCATTTAAAATGTGTGCCCAACACGGACATTCTTCTGGGCTAAAGTATATATTTTTGGGCAGCTAATATTAAGTCATTCTATTTCTATGTACCATAGAGTCGAGGCAAGAATTGATTGTTTTTGTGATATACTATTTAGAGAGCGTGATTATCACTCTGTACTACAAGTCCGGCAGAGGAGGCAAACAACTACGATAACTAGTT
This sequence comes from Hypogastrura burkilli, assembly GCA_034696285.1. Lineage (NCBI taxonomy): Eukaryota > Metazoa > Arthropoda > Collembola > Poduromorpha > Hypogastruridae > Hypogastrura > Hypogastrura burkilli. The sequence continues at coordinate 6,963 of JAQFZY010000901.1, forward strand.
TATTACTACTACACTGTACTCTTGGAGAAAGCTTATTAATCTATGTAATGGGTAATCAAATGAATCTGTATATCAGAACTACTAGGGACAGTCCATTGTCTCACTTATGTAATGTATTTAATAGTATCTACACTTCCTGGTTACTCCTGTATGATAGACGAAGAATGAAGTCAATTTCTTTTGTACAATTCTTTACAGCATGTAAATAGATAAGGTCAGGTATAAGATACCTATATATAATGCTAGGCGTGCACACATTATTCGGAGAATAGCTGTACCTACTTGTACTTGTGATTTACTGTAAAGGGTTAGGCTCACTTAAGTGACATGTACCTAGAACCTAGAGGGATATGGGCATCAGTACGAATTTACCTACTAAGGTCAGAGGTCAGTCCTAGAGGTACATAGAAGGAAATAATGAATGATATGATATGAGGGTACTGAACCTTACAAGAAAGTGCGGGATATTTTGAATTGTATACGTATTCCCTAGCGGTTACTCTTAATGAACCTACTAGCTGTAATATTAATGTGTGGTAATATATCTAACTCATAGCTATATTTCACAACTGCACGGTCTTGAAAACTTACCTACAAGTAGCGGTCCCTAACCTTGAACCTTCAAACTTTAGATCCTAAGGAAGCAAAGGAAGAAAACTGTGACAATTGACAATTGAATATTTATATAGGTAGGAGTAGGCTAGCTCCCTAGTCTGTCCAACCTTGACCTTTGACTTGGAGTGAACGGAATCAGGAATTTGTAATAGCCAAATTATCCAAAAGTTATAATAGATTAGGAACGCCAACACAAAAATGGCGGAGACATTACATTTGCATGCATAGTGCATTCTGATTCTAGCTGCCTGCACGTGCGTCATCTATTTTTTGCCAGTGTGTTTGCGCCGACTCCTGCAGCAGCAGCGCAGGTAGCGTTCTCAAATTGCCTAAGGCTACATGGAAACGGATACGGATAGATTCTCCTAAATGTGCGCATGGAGGGAACATAGAAAAGGAATGGCGCAAACGTCTAGGCCCAACTGAGATGGCGCACGGTGCGCTGTGTTATATAGCCATATAGTATACTACAATATCTATTACTCCTAAGCGCTTCTAACTCCTCCTAACCTTACATTTTAAATGGTGATTGGGTCTTAGAGCTAAATGTTCTCACATAGGATTGACATAGGTAGTAGGTCAAAGGTCACAGTAATTTTAGTCCTACCTAAATGTAACGTCACAGCATGGTTGAGTTGAGTCAGTCTAGTCTACTTTAGTAGGACAACAAGCAAACCTAAAAGGAATGTTATTGATTGAGTATCAGCTAATTTTATGACGCTCTATTGTATTGTAAAACTTAAAAACTTCAACTATTTCATCTCAAGGTGCAGGGCGCGATCTTCTCTACTTTTGTCTTCTCGAGCCTCCTAGCTCACTATTCTAAATATATAAGGCGCCGGGTCTGACAGCCTAGTTAAGTAACCCGATGACGTAAGTATCCTAAGGTAGGTTAGGTACTCTTTTTACATTTTTGTTTGTTATTGTTGTGTCAGTACTAACGGATTTGAGAGCCAGTTTCGCCATAAGCGCGCCATACATTGATACATTACTACCTTTACTTGGTCGGATAGAGATGCTCATTTTCACGAGACATTTCACTTTCACCAAATGTGAAAACCAGGAAAGACAAACAGGCACTATAATTAAATCACTATTTTAGGGCTGGGTTTACAATATAATATCTATGTATAGTGTGAGTCTAAACAATGTGTGTACAGGGATTTTTGATATCTTCCGGCGATCACCTGCAAAGGTTAGGAAATAGACTAGAAATCACCAAAAGTTGAATCTGAGCGTGCTAAATGAATACAACTTTCACTGTCAGGTGTGCAAAAAGTTTGGAAACTATTCATTTAATGCGAGGAGTGCATGATTTAGGATACAAGGTACTACAAGCAGTAAGCACAATCATATTTATGTAAGTAGGTAGAGTTGAAGGTACGCATGTGTTTACCTTGGCAAGGCGAGGCTCGTGTTTAATAAACTCTTACAAAATTGCGAAACGAATTTTCCCTTAAAAACAATAAATTAAAGGTAATTGGAAATACCCAAAATTCACTCTTGAGTGCAGTATTTGAAATTTTAAAAATAATTTTGAAATATGCATTCTGAATTAAAGAAAGTTGTACCAAATTCGGTAAAGTTATATACTAAGTTGTACCTAGCCCTGCTAGCCACTTACCTGTTTTTGTGCCTTTATGTATTTAATACATGCCGGCTAGAATGGTTCCTTTTTCCTTTTCAGGCTGCAGAAATGGCTTAATTCTGTCGACATCGCTTGTTAATAGTTCAACCCCAAAATAACGAGTTATGAAATTGAAAGAATTTTGAAAAGAAAGCAATCACTAACTTTTACTTAACTTTTAGCCTAAAAAGCGTACTTAGCCCTATTTGCAAATAAGTTTGATACTTTGAGTAGGTAATTCTTAAAATTTGGATTTATGTACCTACCTACTCTGTATATAATATTTGGAAGATGGCCTGGCACTAACGGGTAATGGTATTGCCTCAGCTTTGGTATACCTGGGAAAGGGAATTTACAATGGCTTGTATTTAATGCTGCCTAAAATATGGATTTTAGCCCAAAGTAAACTATGGAAATGAGCAAATCTACGTTTTAGAAATTAACCAACTGAGATCTGGAGTAACAATCGGGTAAAATTCGGAGTAGTCGAATAAATGACGCTTCATCAAGGAACAACTAAGCCTGCTTATTTGCATTATGGATTTTGGTTTAAATTATACATTTTTGAGCAGCATTTAAGTAAGTCATTTTTACAGGCTTCGTATCATCAGAAGAGTGATTCACTGGGCGGTCAGTTTTCCTTTATAAGTATACTAGTGTAAAAAAAACTTAAACTACTATAAATACTTTTAGGTTAGTTAATGATAAATCTGAGACAGGGATAGGAGTCACTATGTAGGCGACTGAATGTGGGGAAAGTGTGGAAAAAGGTGGTCTAAATACTATTTACGTTGGGCACTATCATTCTTAGTGATACTAAATAAAATACACTTAATCACAATTCTATACTTATCCTTAAACTCTTTAGCTCCATGCTACCTGCCATAACCTAGCAGCAGTACGAGCATGCATGTATACTATTACAAGATTTCTCTAAATATTTAGAACAGTAGTGAATAGCTTATATTCTAGTATTGTACCTACATACCTACATATTATAATGCACTCTGCAGCTAAATAATTCCTGTATCCTTATACCCTTCAAGGGACCGCGATATCATTTTGAATCCAAGTATTATAAATGGGAATTGATTTTAAGGGCGTTTGATTGGTTGATTGATTTTGATTTGGACGACAGTGCACGGTGAAGGTGTTCAAGTATCCACTCTCCATCCCCTTCTACTTCAAATCTTCTCAAAAAGTTGGAATTAACCTAAGTTATTGTATGTATTAAAGCGTTAAATAGGAGTTATGCCAATATACATACATATACTACTACATATATAGTACCTACCCCTAACTTACTACATACTACACTCTAAAATACTGTAATAGTTAAGCTAATTACTATATTACTTATTAGCGTCTTGAGAAATAAAGGAAGCGCTTATTCAATTATTCAAGAGCAATTAAAGGGTGATTGTTGTGGAAGCCTGACGTTAATTGTATCATCTCGGTTCATAAAAGAATACTTAGGAAAATTGCCAAATTAAGAGTATTATGTCCCTAATTTGCGTACAATATATCTTCACAATGCTGAATCCCCTAAAAATGAATTTGGAATTTTTACTTTCCCACGAAACTTTTCATTGAATCAGTGGGACTGTCAGACTGCCTAAAGTTTATTTTTTGACAATGGCGTCATTAAATTCAGCATTTAAATAATAAATAATTCAAATCATTAGATCTCAAATTACTGGCTTAATAAACTTCTGCTTGAACGGCAGTTAGATATTAGATATCCTTTGCTTAATTAAACAGATGTCATCTAGGTAACTGATAGTAAGATTTAATCCGAGTCCTCGTCTTATAAGTCGAATTATAGTCCACTATGCCATTAATTATGGCTACATAATTCTTCATCATGCATAACAAATTAGGAGTGAAAGCATGATAATCTGTCTCCAACGCAAATAGCGTGGTGGAGATCCTTTTAAGGGAGAAAGCGAAAGGCATTCACGCTGCTTGTGCGTTTGAGCTTAGCGCCATTCTCACATGACGTCAATGCAATGCCTAGCTATTTTGGGCACACCCACCGCACAGCAGCCTCCTGTCTTGACTTGACAAACCCAACAGGGAAGAAGAAAGCAGAAAAACGGAGAAAGCCCTTCGTCATCTTGGATTCCATTGATTGGATTTCCGGCTACAGAATACAGGAACCGGATCAAGAGAAAATTAGCTTTAACGACAAGTCAGACGAAGGAGGGAAGAGCCAGTGAAGTTGGACTAATCCCGGCACAAGTCAGTCAAGGTAAGGCTTAACAATACACGTACAGTACGAGTAGGTATAGCAATTAGAATTATGAATTAAGTTGTTGATCGTCGGTACGTTTTACCTGTTACAACGTACAAGGCGTAAATCGTACTAAAATGTGTAATGCTAAGGTACGTAAATGATGTGTAAATTAAATGGTCGATGGTGTGGCCGTGGTAAGATCCAACTGGAACTTGCTGATTATTTATGTTGTTAAAAGTGTTAACTTGATGTGTTTCTGAAAAGTTGCAAATGGCAACGGAATATATAAAAGTGCCAAACAAGAGCAACTTGCAATTTCTGTAATTATGATTCAGGTTTCTCGTTCATATAGTAGAACATACTTTTTTTAATTATCCAACTTGGAAAATGAATGTCACTGCGCGTTAGTGCACGAATTTGTGGGGATTCAGATTCGAATTCACAGGCCATTAGTAAGTACCTATACTTATAATTTACAAAGTAATTTATGTAATGTAGGCAGTTTACTTCTCTATTGCGCTATTTCTTGGGCTTGGGTCTGTTTGAACTATAAAGTCTCCAGCCGCACTGCTACCAACAATTCGACTGTCAACTGTCAGACAAATCTGCAGTGAGTTTACGCCTGAGAGTTAGTATGTACTATGTACTACCCGTACTACCTACCTAGTTAACTCTATCCCTGTAACAACTATCACAAAATAGCCTCGTTAACAAGTGAGTTACAAAGCAGTATTTTGGTCAAGTATATACTAGGATCGTCTAATCACGTACTCGATTGAACCTATCAACGATTGAATTGAATAGGAGGATGGAGGACCATAGCCTATCATGATCTAAGGCTGCCTGGTCACTGTAGAGATAGAGACACATGGAAAATAGGACCTAAGTGGAAGGCCTGGGCACTCAGTGGCTCCAATTTGCACTAATATTGATATCCGCACTTTAATTCAGCACAGGATATTGTAGGTAATACTCTCCAGACCTCCCATTTGAGTATCTATGCCTACCAATGCAATATTACAATAGGGTAGTACCTACTTCATAATACTACCTATAAATGTACCAGAAACCTACAGCAGTAGTAGTCATCCATGTTGTGTATAGTTAAATGAATAGGTTGAATTATCTGTTAGCTCTTAGCTCATGAGAATGAGTCGGACTTTTCCAGAATTTCCTGGCCTCAGTTTCAGTGTTGAAGTCGAGCGGTATTTGTAAACATCATCCCTTATCAGTTGGCAGTACCTACTCTAATTTGCACTGTCATTAGGTCTCTTCTGAAATTAGTGATAATTGATAACTGCTCACTAGATTAGAGTCCACTCTCTTTGCAATAATGGCTAGTAATGACACGTACTTCTACGACTATTATCATTATGAGAGGGTCCCATTCCAGCTCCAACCTAGCTCCCTCCCAAGTCTCCGAGAGCTCTTCTTCAATACGGAGCTAAGCATGCCGGAATTTGCGGGTTTTGTAAGTTTCGTCTGTATGTATTTTGAACGTGAAATGCAGAAACCGTGTTCCTGAGATCGACCATACTGAGCCTGTTCTATTCCCAATTTTATTATACGGCGTACTTATTATTAAAAGTCAAAATATTGTAAAACGTATTTTATCGTTTATCCTTTTAGATGTCGAGCCTTCAGCAACAGAGATTGATTGTGGAGCAGCTTCGGCGGGAGGCGGCCATTAAGCGGATCAACGTGTCTCAGGCCGTGGAGGAAATCAAGGTAAGAGCTCAGGCTAACTAAGCTCCCCAGGATGCTGAACGTATTAATATTAATGTTGTTTAAAAAGACAGCGCAAAGCAAAATATGCAAATGAGCAAATATAGATTTAGGGCACAAATTGTATAGTCCGTCTGCACGGAATTGAATTCATACTAGGTCCATAGCCCATTACCTGACCTGAGTCATATTTCTTAGTTAACATCTGGATTTGCTCAATTCCGTACATTGTTTTGGGCAGCATTAAATATAAATACGAAGAAAAATATTACAATACCTACAGTTGTACATAGGTATAGGTACGTGGTTCGCTTGTCATATATAAAGCTTTGTCCGGTTTCAGATTTTTGTAAATTTTCAACGTTAAAGTAATTCCGTCGAACAATTTGACTGAAAAGTCAAATCCAGCACATAGTCCCATTTTCAAGGTATAAAGAGCCAGGAATAGAGGAATATTATTGAGTAATTGAAATATGCCTCGTAAATCGTAGGCACTATAATAAGTGAATGACTGATCCGGTGCCGGGAACCTCCGTTTTGTTTGTCTCGTTTTTTGTCTTTGTATAGAAGTACATAGGAGACCACGAGCAGGAGGATTTCCTGCTCATTGGGTTCAGCTCCCAGAAAGCGAATCCCTTCCGTGAAAAGAGTAGCTGTGCTGTGATCTAATTCCTTCTCTTCGCTAGAGCGAGATTAACCTTTAATCCTGTTTAAAATCCCCATTGAGCCCAATCACCAAACACCGCCACCCGTCTTCACACGCCTCGTTTCCTATGCTTCTGCTGCCGCTCCAAGCCAGGCTCCAAACAAACCATCTTCTCTCTCTGTGTTGTCCCCTCCTGCTGCTGCTGAACTCTTCAGTCGTCACGGCACGCACTCGCACAGTTGCACCAGAACTCAAGTCCTCCGTAGTTAAGTTGTGTTGTTAGACTACAGGCAGTAGTAGAAGTAATCTAAGTTTAGGTTAAAATTATAAACTGCAGGCTTTGGTAGTGAGAGGAAGGGACACGGTCCACAGTAAACGCCAAAAAGTCAAAAATGAGTTTATAATTTATATTGAGATCTATTACTATTTTGATTGAATTATGTTACATACTTCCGATTTCATTACTAAATTATTTAAAGAAGTTAGATCAAATTTGAGAGCTTCTGACTGTAACCGTATAACACTTGTTTAAGCACGCTTTCAATGCAAATTCCTTCTAAACATACACAAATGATGTAGTAATGAAATGATATGTAAATGGTAACAGATTTCATTATAAATAGTAATAGTATTATGTCCTGCAAATTTTTGCTAGACTTTGAGTCCAAGAGAACTGTAGGTCACCGCTTAACCGTGTCCCTTCGTCCAGCTAAACGTAAATGTACAATATACTAGTAAGCTTAGCCTGAGAGTACTTGTAAATAAGTCAGAAAAGTACTTCTTGGCCAAATCTCACTTCTTCCAATCGAGAGTAAGAAGAAATTACCAAAAATACGGGAGTTTTCACTTTTCTAAATGTGCTTTGTTTGCTTATCAAAGTTTGATTATTGTTTCCCCTTTATGCCCTAAGCATAATATGTACGGTAGTTTGCTATTGTGTCTGTTCAGCATGGTCGGAATATGTTCTAAATTAACTCCATGAGCCCAACTACTATACTAGCTGTAATATTCGTTGGGATTTAGTCAAGAGGACCGCAGTCTGGGTCTTGTTCTGTATATTTGACGTCGCTGTATACTGTATAGGGTGCATGGGTGTCCCTCCGTGTTATAATTTGTCTGTACAATTACATATATTATTTCTTTCCTTTTTCTTTTTATGTGAACCCAGAGATTTATAATGGAGCTCCAGCAAGAGGACTGTCTCCTTTTCGGATTCCACTCCCAGAAGCACAATCCGTTCGGGAAGAATGGAAGTTGCGCTCTCTTGTAGACCTCAGTAGTTAGGCCTGTCCACCGTAGTAGTTTGGTTGTACCCTGTTTAAAACCCTGTTTGTTGTATTATCTTACTGCATCATTATTGGTGTTAAGTTACACGTAGTTCTGACTATCCCACCATACCTAATCTTGACTATTTACTGTTGTACTACTTTTTGCACCAAAACATTCTCGCACAGCACTACTTACTATATCGGTAGGATCATGATAATTGTGAGTGTTTACTGTAGTAGGTATGTGTTCTAACTCAGTTAAGTTCGTGTTCGTGCGTTTTAGACTCTACCTACTATGTAGTTTGTTCTCTGTGTCCCCTACTATATAGTTAAGGAGCGTTTGGTCAAAGGTGTACCGTTTACGGATCTGTAATTTGTTATAATAATAAAAAGTGATGAAACTGTGACATAGCGACTCCGGCTGATTGGTTGAGCGGCGGACTGAACCCCAGATATTACGCCTGCTAAGATCACAGACCAAACAGCTAACAGGGGTTAGGTATTAATTTGTACCAGCTTCAATTACATTAATCCGCATGTTTTTATTTCAGAGATATGTGACGGAACGTCAACGAGACGATTGTTTGTATCAAGGCTTTCATCCCCCAAAAAATAACCCTTTTAGAGAAAAGTCTGCATGTACTCTCTTGTAACTTCAACCCCCACCCTTCGGCTGAGCTTACCAGCTTACGGAATGAAGCGTGTTCCACTCGGAAAACACAAGTCTCTAGACTCGCATTTAAATACTTAGCTGCACGTGTACTAGTACTGTGTTTTTGTATAATAATCTATATTTACCTAATCTATTCATTTCTGCACGATACTAGATTTTGAGAGTCCTGCTCCTGCTAAGCAGTAGTTTTGGGTAGCGATAGCGAGTGCAAGTGCAGTGAACGAGCTTACTATACTTATGCCTTGATTTTGAAATAAAATATTGGTTAAGAGCTTTGTATGATTTTGATTCTAAATTCTCACTGAATTTATGAATAGGGCTCGTTGGGGAATATTATTCTTATGCCTAGGCTTCTTGAACAACAAATACTTGGACAAGGTCATTAAAGAGGAACTTCTCCCCTTTCCGCATGTCTGTGATCCGGATCCCGGAAATATTAATGAGACCCGTTCGGGTTGGGAATATGGACAAAGTTAGCTCAGTGAACTTTCCACCGCTAAGGAATCCGAGTCTGGACTTCGTAAGGCCTAACCAGCAGTAGCCTTCAGCAGGGGTCGAGTCCAGGTCAATGTAGAGGTCCATTTCACGCTCGCTGTTGGTGGAAATATGGGAATAACGGAATTCTGATATCGTTGAATCTGAATACTCAGCTACCTACACTTACGTTGTTGTATTTGTCAGCTTAATTTTTGCATCAAAGGGCGTGTCAACTGAGCATATTTCAGGTATTGATTCCACGGCCAGTTTTAGCTCGTTCAGAGTTGGAGGCTGTTACGTAAATCGTAGAAATAAATGTTTTTACATTGTTACAACACATCAATCTAGAAAACTATACTAAATTACCTGACGCTGAAGCTGTGAAGTTTGGAGCCGTCCCCGATCCCCTAACGCAGTTCTCCAAATAATATCTAACTTTCCAATATTTGTTGCTGACCTGGCGTGCTCCAGCTTGGGAGTGAGTCTATAAAGGAACTGGTACGAGTCATCCACGTCCAGCATCTTATTCGGCCACAGAGGTTTCCTGTTGAATCTTAGACTGGACACTTCGTCTCGCCCAATAAGCTCGGCACAGTTGTACGGATCATTCATTGGAATGCCTGTGTAAGAAATAAATCTCTGATAAGTCGGCGACTCTTTAATGAGCTGATTTATCGGCATCAAAACATCAGGGCCAGATACTTATGGTTCGGTCGGAGCCGAGAGCCGCGGCGAGGTGAATAGCGGTCTCGGAGCCCACGCTAGTTAGGTTAGAATGTACACTATATTGTTGACATTTGACGTACAATTAAACGCAGGTGCAGGCTCCAGGTCGACTTTCTCCAAACAAATTGCGGATGATGTTATGTTTTGGACCTGGGCTTCAAGGAATACTTCGTCCGACTGGAGAAAAAAGAACGACGGCAGGCGGTCTTATCAACTCAGAACCGTGTTGGCTATTGACAAACTTATAATTTATCGACCTATGAAATCATACCTCTGCATTGTATAATTTGGTCTTAACGTCAAGCGGCTTCTTGACTTGAAACTTAAAATAACGCTCTAGAACTATTGGCTCGTTGGGCTGCATGCTTGGAACGTTATATGATAACGTGACGATCAACCTGTGGATTCAAATAGTAATTGTATCAGGCATGAATTTCTTGACTCAGCTCACTAATCTGTAACGTGACTACTTGAATCATCCAAAGCCTTACATGTGTTTCCCCATCTCTTTAACCTCATGATGCATCACAATGTCAATCGTATTTCCTGGCTTCATTTCAGGCACTGTCTTCTTATCCGCCAAAATAAACTTCTGGGATTGCGTCTGAAGCTCCACCTTTTTAGAGCAACGCATTTTTTTTACAGTAACATAATTATAATTAGAAAATTTAGAGGTGGACACATAGATACTTATGTGTCCGAATTCTTGTACACTGCTAGTGTTCAATTCTTTACCTTGCAACTAGCATCACTAACTCCTATTGGACTCTCATTTTGAACCACGACGTAGCTCGAGAAAGTTTCGCCCAGGTACATGTTTCTGTTAAGAATTATAGTGAAGCGACCAATATTATATTAAGAAATACGCATCAATAATGTAATCGTTTTTATCCAAAAAGTCTAAAAAGTCTACATATAATCTCACTGCGCTCTTTGGCGCTCTTAATACTACAAAATAAAATATTTTAATTTCACCCAAATCCTTGTGGAAGCCTAAGGAAATTGCCTAGGGAGAGGGTTGAAATTCCGGGAAGTGATGTCACGTCCGCCCTTAACTCCCTATCCCATAAGTCTCCCGGGAGGTCTTGAGGGTCACAGGTTAACGCTAAAGGGCCAACAAGGGCTGGCTTAATGAGGCGGAGCACTGTTATTGGACAAAATACAAATAGCGGAGTTATATTTAGATGTAAATGTGAAATAATAGTTTACGGCACACGTTGTGAAGTCAAGTGTGTCCAGTACGAGTATTAAGTATAAAATGAATTAAACTATTAATATATCTTATTGTATTTACATATACGTAGTATAGACTATACACTCAAGGTTAAAGGTCAAACCTTTAATTGTTAACAATGACTTGACATCCCGTTGCGAAAGGTCCATCCCGCCGTCTTGCGACAGATGACACCGATTACTCTGGTTCTGGGGTCACCAGTCGAAATTACAGTCAAGTTCAACTTAACTATTTACAATAATTTACATTTGATAATGACTAAAAGACTTATATTTAGTTTTTTCGAGTATGACTAAATTGTACCACCGCTTACGTTCACTTTCAGTAACCAAATTCGGGATTGTTGAACTATTTAAAATCAGATAATAGAATAGTTTATTAAATTCAAATTTTTACTCTTTCAGCAAAAAAGTTCCTGCGCTAGGCGCTTGTGGTTAAGTTAGCGCTGCGCTAAAGGAAATGCTCAGCTGATGGTATTGGAGAGCGCTGGTGGAGTTTCGTCTATCCATTCTGCATCTGTAATCTTGTACTTTTAATTCAAACTAGAATTAACTTTCCCGGGGTTTCTGTTTTCTATTTGCCTGTGACTGAGTCGAGGTGGCGCGACGGCTGAAGTTTAATCAAAACAAAAGCTCGTCACAGAGTTTTGGAAAAGTGAAGTTGAAGTTGCCCTTTCGTTTTCGGTAGTCCTTGTTTCTGTTTTTGAGTTAATTGTTCATTAAGTTCTAAGGATTAGGTGCAGAGGCCAAGACGGAACCGAAGAAGACAAGGAGCTCAGCCCTGTCGTAGCCTTACCAACTAGTCAACTTCAATGTGATCGGGAGCTGTCAAACCCGGAGGCTGAACACTGAAAGGTTGTATGGTAAGTTTAACTTGTGTAAATAAATATTTTTAATTTCCTAACACTAACACTAATCGCTAACCGGTCTGTGTATGCTGCGTGACATTGGCGCTAAGACATAAGAGGATGACATGACGTTATCGGTACTCGTTCAATCTGGTCTATGCACATGAACATTCCCACACAGTATAGGGAAGGGGTATAAAGTCAAGTACAAGGATAAAGTACCTCACTCATTGCAAAATTGTTAACCTTTATTTGCTACGCCTCCGGCATAAAGAACATAGTCGTTGTAGCGAGAATAATTTTGCGTAAAAGTTAATGTTAACAGGGCGTTAAACGCTTTGAGCATAAGGTAAAGTGGAAGATTGAATGCAAATACATGCGTATCCATATGTCAAACTCAGTGACAAATGAAGTAATAATGCCTGACTGACGATTGCCATAACTGGTATCTTATACGCTTATACCTACACTAATCGATTACAGTTTTGTAATTAAGTAGACACAGGTAAGCTAGTACATGACATAGTAGTAAGTGTTGCAGTAGGCATGCAAAAGTAAGCAATGAAACAATGACACTGAGTCCTCAATTACAAATTACGAATTTTAATAGCGGGCACAGACTGGCTATGTAGTTGATTATTGTATTGCATTTCGGTTTTCAATGTGTTAACGTCAAAGGCTAACTAGGATAGGGATACCTTTACAATACGATGCCCTTTCAGTCATAATTGACCGAGTGTCGATGTGTAAGTTAATCTTTCATCTTGAGTTCATATTTGCGCGAGGCTTCATCATTACTCCTTCAATGAATCATTTACTACTTGGGCTAGGGTCAATGACCCGAGGATTAGCTTAGTCAGATGGCGATAGACAACGTATTTCATTACATCCTATATATAATTGCGCTTGGTCCGACTATATATATATATATATATATATATTTGTATGCAAACATTTCTGTAAACAGTTCGCAAGGCCGGCGACCGGTTGTTAGGATAACACAAATTGACATTTCACCAGTTTTCCTCTTTGTGTTGGTTGAAAATCAAACTCAACTGAAATGTTGTTAGTTTGTGTCGTAGGAGTTTGTAGTCAATACAGAATACTTCTTCAATCCTCTAGAAATTCATGTGGTTGTTAGAAAAT
>JAQFZY010000902.1:0-20175 GCA_034696285.1 Hypogastrura burkilli
TTTCTTTTTATCTGCCTCTGTCTTTTCTTTCCTCTGCTATACCTTTTGGTCCCAAGCTGCTGAAAGCAGGTTTTTTATATTATTCTATTTAATTGTGCAGTTTCAAATTTAGCATCGAATAGTGGGCTCATTTATGTATTTACCTTAAGCCTAACCGTAGTTATGCCCAAAAATGTGCGAATAAAGCCAAAAATTCATGCCGTATAAGTCATAAGTATAAGTCATCGAATTTAATGTTTTGATTTACTTTCGTAATTGAACAGAAATCGTTCAATATTAACTCGGTAACGCTTGTTTCTTGCTTTTGAAGGGACTGATCACCTTAGGAGACTTACGCGTCTTTTCTGACGCCGTATTTTTTACGTTGACGTTTTTGTAGTAAGCTTTCTGTCATTCGGACTTTCATCATGTTGGTTTTAAGGCTTGGTATTTGGTTTTTCAGGCTTTTAAACAATGTTTGCTTGTTTCTTGATTCACGCTGATCATTGATGCCTCCAACTCCAACAACGCTCCCAAACCCAAAGTATTCCAAAAACTAATCGTGTTAAAAGTCCAGGTATGCCGGTTATGCCTTCTCCTTATCTCGTTTTCAACGTACTATCTGTACATACATATAATACTAACTAGTCATATTCGAATTTCATCCGTTTTTATCTTACATGGTTAGAGGTTAGAGATTGGGTCTAAGTGGTGCGTATCATACAACTACATACATAGTATTATTAGCAGTATCTCAAAATTTCCTAAATAATACAGTACAGCGTTGTAATCATACGGCAACAGGCTACAGGAGGGGAGAACGTGTCATATTTTTGTCTAAAACATCCTAAATGCGCATTTCTGAATTCGCGGAAGAGTTAAGCCCAAGCAAGTTTTTAATTGTCATATTATAAATTATTACTGCATATATAGTAGGTAGACAGTTATCAATCCCATTCAGAATGTGTATTAAATTAACGCTCCAGCAAAGGGCGAAAGTGGCCGGGACAATGGATGTGGTAAGTATAATTATTAGGCGACATAGCCTTGACAAAGCTCTAGAGAAAATTCTGTACACTTTGCAATAATACTGTACATGGTTACGTACTGGATATTAATGTTGTATTAAAATATAAACTTTTTTGCAAAATAACAGATCCTGGCAGCGATCAGCTTGATTACTGGATCGATCGACTTGAATAAATTATACATAATTAAACAGGATGGAGAGTCAACGGCTGTAGAATTAAAAGAAGGTGGGCAAATATTTTAGTTCGAGATTTATGGTATTTTTTTATTTGCTAATTTAAGCAACTTATCCATTCTTTGAACCAATATTTCAACAGCCGATGCTGCCCTGATCCTCCTCTACATCATAATGTCCATCTCCGTCATCAAGATGATAATGGGAGTCGTACTCTGGCAAGGCGCGACTCAGGTATTTGTACTTACAAGTAACTTACAATAATACCTCGAATTCTAGTGGCGTACCTACGAAAAATCTAAACTGTAGCCCATTTTTATGACTTACAGCGAAACTACGGTAAGTGTCGGGCCTGGCTAATTGTTAGTCTCATCTTATGGCTTCTTCATGTCATGGACTTCACAACAAAGCTGGCCATCGGGACTTTCGTTCTAGCCTCAACCATCAGCAACTCCTTTGCCATCCTCATAAGAATCCTCGTGATGTTCATTATTTACTCCTTTATGAAGGAACTAAGGAGTGAAGCGGGTCCTGTTACTGCTCAGATGCTATAAAATTGACTATAAATACAAAAATAATGTTATAAAGTATTACTAGGTACATTTCTGAAAATAGGCAGCATTTTGCTGAAATGCTTATGATAATGTATTAAGATTAAGACAATGTTTATGAGAATTTGGTCCGCCCATCTACGTTTGAATGATTAAATATTAATTCCTATTTAGACATACCTAACGCATAACGCGAGCATGCCAAATAGCAAAATGCTGCCAACCTCGTTTATATGAGAATTTGTAAAATAAAAGTTCCCGATTACGGGTTTCCGCCCTAAATCCGTTCATAATTGACCTCTAATTAACGAGAGGATGGGCCGATGTGGATGCCATAAAATCCGCGCATTATGCATTACACCATTCCGTTACGCAACGCACTTTTCGTTTCACTTCGGCCAGACTAAGTTTTCCTTTTGAGTCTCGAGCTTGAGTCGCCGTAGCGTGCCCTATTGTGTTTGTGTGGTACAGGCCGGTACCTGACCAATAACGCAATTAGACCTTTATCCAAATTTCTATTAAGGCTCATCCTCTGCAATATTCTATAGACGTGATAATAATAAGCCCAGCTGGTCATCCAAAGGAGAGGATTAGTAAGTAAATATGTAGAAGTTAAATCCAACCGTTTTCCTTTGGATGGGTAATTGGTGAGTAAACGGTGGTACTAGCAGCTCTTTCTGCTACGATGATAATCCATTACTCTTGCCAGAGTTCTGATGTGATGAACTCGGCTTGTCTGGGGCTCAGGCAAGGCTCAATTATGAAAAGTGAAACTTCTTTTGGGGAATTTATTCTTCTTCGCTGCTGATTGTCTGACAGGTTCAGGTTATATGGGGTCTGATGGGGACTGACGCGTGCTCATCCTAAGCTTAAACACGTAACATTTGGTCATCATGATCAAGTGACAGGGACGAGGACGAGCAGCCTGTGCTGTAGTATCGTACGCTATAATAAAAAATTCCAGCATATATTCTCGACTGCTGTGAGCATGGGCTAAATATCTGTACTTCCGGTAATTCACATGCAGGTTTAAGGTACCGATGACAAGTTCAAAGTTTCAAGGAAACAATTAGTAATAATATGGACGTACAGTACAGGACACCTAATAAGTATACGAATAGACGCTGGACGTGCCATATGGCACGAGCAAATGATCTACAAATCATGATGAATGGCATGTGTGAACCCTGCGTGACCAAGACTAGTATTATCATGCTGACACGTTTGGTTTTGGTCTACAGTACGAAATTAGATGAAAAAGAGAGTGAAAAAGGAGAAATATAGGTAGTTTAGTAATTTCACTACAGTTGTTATAGATACAGATGCTACATCCTGTCTTACGCCTACTCTAAAGGAAAGTGAAACCGCTTTCACGCAAATCAAATGTTGATGGTTGATGCCAGTGGTAATGGCCATACAAATTTATTACTAACCGCGGATAAACAATTATTAGGTAGTGTGGTATAGACTGAGTCAACTAAATATTCCGGACGAGACGACTCCCTAGTCGTAAAGCTTAAGAACCATAACCCATACCCACGATGCATCGTATTAAAATCTTGATGGAGATGACTTTATTTCTTCCATAAGTCTGGCCTCTATTCCGGTAGACAGGGCCCCGTCCCGCGTGATGACGTTGTAGGAAATAAAGACGGGCTTCTTTAGCTTTGAAGTGAGTCTTGAGGCAAGGGCAGTGGAGAGGGTCTCGGCGGAATTCCCAAGGACCTTTGTGGAAACGGGCAGGCCCTTATCATACGGCGTGCTTACAGAGTACGCCAAATCATTCATCTCTCCGCTCGGGTCTCCGATCCAGATATAGATGGACCGTCCTAGCTTCGTCACGTGGAAGAAAATTAGAGTCTCCATCACTGTGGTGGAGAACTGATGGAAGTATGAGTCTTCGGCGAGCTTCTCTACGAAGTCAGCCTTTGGACAAGTCACTTTTTCATCGGGGTTCTCTTGCAACGCAGACATGCTTCGGCGACCTGCAACATTAGAACCGAGACAATAAGTTTGTGGACGGTTTTTTGAAGCTAAGTAGGCTTCAAAGCGCTTGGATTTCACGATGTCTAATATTCTAGTTTCCGTGATCTGTACGTATCGAGATAGGTATATACAAGACTTATGTTTAGTACAACCGACACTTCTATCCGCCTCGCTAAGCGGCGGAGCCGGGTGCGCAAGTGTAAGGCACGAGCCGAAGGCGAGGTCGTTACTTGTAAATGTATAAAAAAAAATTACTCATCCTATCGGAGCTTGTTGTTTTTAGATTTTTTGTCGCCCGTTTTTGTCGCCGTGATACCCGTCCGAGCATTTATATCCGATAATCCAAGAATTAGCCCGGGCCTCTATATGTATGTACATACATACAGGGAGGTTTTTAAAGTGGGACGGTCGGCCGGATTTAATTTTATCAGGTCACATAACCTCGTGCAAAACAGGTTCATACACGTTTCATGAGGCCCCGTCCCCTTCCTGAATAACTTAATCAGTGAGTAAGCAAATCATTAAGGGAAGGAGTCGGGCTACGTAAATGAACGTGATTAAGTACGAGGTTATGTGGACTGATAAAATTAAATCCGGCCGACCGTCCCACTTTAAAAAACCTCACTTAGAAATTCAAGCTAGAGTCATGTGCTGTGTCCTGTATTCTCTGTACGAGGTTTACCGTTTACATTTACATTGAATTCTAACATGTTCATATTATTTCTTACGTAAAATCAGACTGTCTCGTGTCAGAGCGCCAGGAACCAGGAGGAATATTTACGTGCACAATAAACAAAATCCTGAAATACTGGAGCCGGAAACCAGAACTTGAACTGAAAACAGAACACAACGGAAACAGAAAACAGATATATGATTTAGTGCTTTTGGGAGTGAGATTTGATTTTCTGTGTATTTTGCCTCCAATGAGTTTTGCGGGAAACTCAAGCTCGGCACATGAAAAGAAAACTCACTATTCCAGTATGCCGAACCTAAAAGGTACTACCCCATAACAATCCGAAGTAGCTACAGGTCTAAATCAAAAGGTCAAACGCACTACCGGGATTCTGACCGTGCCGTGGTTAGTAACGTGTTAATGTTTTGTGGCCGCTTTAAAATAACGCTTAGTGGGAAAACGATAACCTTTATATTTTGCTGTAAAAAGAAAAGAAAAGGTGGGCATTTTCTGGTACTTACCATTTTGTTCTGGCATTTGTTGGAAATCTTCCGAAATCTTAAAATATGAAATAATAGTGATTTACTGACAAAGTTTATACCGAATTTCTCAAAGTTTGGAACGACGAGGCTTGTTTCACCATCTAAGTGAGTCAAGAACCTGGTTCGCTGATTAAATAAAAACGGGTTATACTGCTACTTCCTTAAAACGTAACTTAAGTCAAAAGTATTTATTTTAAATGCAATTTTGTTTGGCGTTCGTATAGGTTTTCTACTGTGGCTGCTAAGCTTCTCGTGGAATGTTTCAGAGATTAATGATGCTACAAAATATTTCAAGAAACTTATTGCGAACCCAAACCCAGTACGCATCATTTTCCGTTCGTAAAATTTCTTCGAGTAGCCCATCTGTTATAGTCGACCAGGCCGGGCCCGGTCCCGGTACCAGTGAAACTCTTCAATCTGTTCCTGATAAAAGCAGGATACGGAGTAAGAGAAAACGGGTCCCTCAGTCTTCCGAGCTATTACAATATATGGAAAAGCTGCCTGTATTTCGGCATAAACAAAATATGCATCAACCACAATCTGCGGCTGCCTTGAGTAAATTCGTGAAAGTTCAGCGGAGCAGTCCAGAGTCCCTATACCTTGTTGATAACACCGTGGCGGAAACTATCATAAAGTCCATCAGTGTAGCAAAAAATTCACTCGACAAGAACGCCACAGTTATCGAATTTAATCCAGGATTCGGTGTCCTCACGTCCCTGCTAAAGTCGGAACTAGGATTTAATTTACTAAATTGTTTTGAAGACGATCCCGAGCTTGGAGCCCAGTTAGTTGAAAAATATGGGGTCAATCTAATACCACTCAACTTCTTAACCCTCCCCAGATTCCATCATCTGGATAAATTGGATGGGGGGAACCGTGTCTCGTTAATCCTTAACAAAGTTGCCGGAGAGAGGACAGAGAAGTTATACATTTTCGGTTCGACGGGTGTGAGCAGCTTGATTAATTTTACTGTACGCAATCTAGTGACGCAGCGTGTCCTATTTGATGAGGAGTTCAAGTGGAAGGAAAACGTTACATTTCTTCTGGCCCTTGGCTCCAAGTCTCATCGAGTAATTACTGGGAGGCCGGACTCCCTGTACACAATCTACAAACCCCTCTCAGTCCTATTCCAGGTACTCTTCGAGCATGAGACTTTGGGACAACTGCCACGGAAAGGGTTTATACCATGGGAGGCTCAAGACTCGGCCCATCTTGCCACTCCGGCCGAGAAGTACAGGAAGGTCAGGATCCCTCATGACCCCGACACCATGTTCCTCGTTCAGTTTAGCCCCAATACTAAAGTCCTGGAGAGAGTTGGGAGAGAGAACCTGGTCCCGCTCTGGTACTTCATTCGGCATCATCTCTACTCCCGGAAAACTCCAGTCATCCCGCAGCTAGAACAATGGATTCCGGGATGCGGGCCCAGACTAATTCGTCAAGGATTTACTATTTTCACCCAGTTCGGCTCACTGACCCCTCAGGAGATCCTGGACGTTTACCTCACCTTCACGTCCTGGCCCGAGTACCAGTCTTCCAGCTTTCTTACGGCTGTGGAGAAGTTTCAACTCAAGATGGAGTCGGTAGATGAGGATGGAATGATGGATTTCGCAAAATCGACCAAAGGTTAGAAGGCAGTGATTCTACTCATCCTGCATTGGTAATACATGTAGAATTCTACACAATTTTATTATATATTTTTTACTCTGACAGGAAATAATACAATGATACAGCGATTGAAAATGGTCGTATAAATCGTATACGTATATAGCATAACAGCTTAACAGATTTCTCGCATTTCGTGACGCTGTGTTTAAGAGAGGCAATATACGATATACGATTGCTTATTCATGTATTTTATTACTTGTTTCTTCTGTCTTTATGAGTCAACAATGCGCATTCTGTACTTAACATTAATATTAATGTAAAACAATTGAGCAGTGTCCTGAGAGCCGCTTTGGCATCGGGGCCACCTTGGTTGAGCTACTGCCTTTCTCCAGGTTGAATGACTCAATCGTGTCCAATGGTAGTTGAGTTTCGGAGCTGACCCCTCCGATCAGCAGAACGTATTTCCCTGTAAATAGGCCGAGGTTTCGTATTAATGTTGTAAATAATAGAGTTGAGTGGTTTTAGGTAGTTTTAGGCATCTCTTTTCACCCAGCTTAACTTGAGAATGTGCGTGCCTAGCACTGACGAGGTTTCCAAATTTTCTCCATTCTCCGTTTTCGTAAACGGTGACGTCCGTGAGGCTCTTCGTCCTCTCACCTTTCCTCATCTTTCCGGCTCCAGCAAAGACAAAGACCCGGTCATAGTAGGAGGTCATCGTGAGCCAGCCCCTTGGCTTTGGTAGGGCTGGGGCAGCGAAGAAGCTGAAGAATTGATTGTGAGGTACAAGTTAGCATGGGCGCATGGCTTCCTAAGATTATGAATCCCTAGCTTCTTAGCGCTGGGATCTGTTGTGATGGTCATACCTATTCTTCTTCACGTCATACACAATGACGGACTTGAGAAGTGGGAGCCGGATATTTTTACTGACTCCGCCAGCAATCCATATTTTGTCCCCTGCCTTGGAAACGGCCATACTGAGCCTTGGGCCGTCCATGGGACAAATACTCGTCCAACTATTGTACTGGGGGTCATAGGATTCACAGCTGTCGAGCCCACTGGAAGGAAGCTAGCTAATGAGCGCGGGTCCAACTTGCGTAACTATTTACCAGCACTTACTTCGCATCCATGTCAACCCCACCAAAGACGAAAATCTTCCCATTCATAGTCGCATATCCGAAATTGCTCTTGGGGTAAATCATGTCCGCCAACTGCCTCCATTTCCCGGTCTCCACCTGAAGGCTCCATGTCGTGGCGGAAGGGACGGGCTTGTCTCGGGATGTTCTATATCGGGGATCCGCACCGCCTATTCATGTAGACGAGAACGATCGAAATCAAGAAGAAACTGTTAAGCACGCGGTCCCACTTCCTTACCGAAAATGATAATCACGCCTGCCATATAGACAGCTCCGGCATAGACTCGGGGCTCCGGCAGAAGGCCCATCAGAGTCCATTGATTCGTTAGTGGATCCAGCTGATAGATTTCTCTGGCGTCGTTCTCTGGCCCAGTTTCGAACTTGGGGTCAAACCCACCGAAAACAATCACGGCGTCCGAGTCATCCAGCGTTAGCTTACCAACCCGAGGGAAAGTGTTCCGGGCCGGATGCTTCGTCCCCGTAAGACGGGTCTTCCTACTGCTTTCAAATTGAGTAAGTTTGAGACGTAGCCGAGCTAAGCAATCGTCATTATTTCGGGGTTAGCTACCTTTGAAGTGGTGAATATTTCTTAGCTCCATGCGTACGGGCTCTATGGGCTCGGTAGGCGGCCTGAATAGTCCGCACAGCCCGCCGCAACTTTTCGTAACTCTTTCTTGCTAGGAAGCCGCGGACGTGGGACTGAATCAGAACGGCTGCCCCGACCTGGTCCTTGTCCCACTCAACCTCCATCCATTCTCCCTGTGACAAATCGGGTCATACAATTTAGGAATATCCTAGACCAGTCTCTCCCAAGGACTTCAAAACATGGCTTACCTATGTAGATCCTTCACGGATTCATGGGTTACAAAAAGCGGATGATTTACAAAAAGTGAGTCCTGGCCCGTATTGAATACTTAGGTTTATTATTACTGGGAGATATAACTTGTCATAATTTTGATTTGTGGTGGCAGAGTCCGACTAAAGGAAATATGCTTTACGCTGACGACTCACTACGTCCTCCTCCTTCCCCTTGTCGGAGTTGGAGTTCCGTTTCTTGGCATCCCTCCAGGAGGCGGCCGGCTTCTTCCCGAAACTCGTCATTGAGTCCTCCTCTTGGAAGTCATGGGAATGGGCCCGTGAGAACCGGGACACCCCAACGTTACTGTCCCCAAGCTCCTTCGTGGAACGCTCGGTCACTTCCTCAGAAATGCTCTTCCGGTGACGGCGGGACCCCTTTGGGCTTCCCAGTGGAATGGAGGACCGAGACCGAGATTGGGGTGGTGGCCTGTTCTCGGCGTCATTGTCATCCTCAGTACTATCGAAGGAGACCCGGGCCGGAACTCGCTGGAAGGTACATACAGCCATTATTGCGTACAAGCCTAGCCTAAAGACGTTAGTCAATTACAGGTCGAGCCTACTTACGCTGGAATCCTGTTCCGCGTCCATATTGTGTCGGGGGCGCGGGGCCTGAACTCCGGCCTGGTTGATCCATCGATTTAGCTCTCCGGGTCGTCCCTTGTAGTGCTCTCGAAATATTGCGAAACTGTGAAAAGGATAAAGATTGACTGATCCCGCCATTATTGGTGAGAATGAGAGTGTGCCAAATTAAATCCTTTTCGCTTACGCGAGCCCGTCATCCAACATCTTCTTGACAGTTGGGTGAGAGATGATTTTTGCGTAGTCCGGCAGCGTGCCAGCCTGGGAGAGCTGGATCGGGGAAAGGAGGCCGAACCTAACAGTTTTCATTACCGGGACCGTGAGCTCCCTCCTACGGTCCCAATCGTAGAGGAGCCATCGGGCGGCGGCTTCGCAGATGTCAAGCTCACTGATTCCCAACAATGCATTAGGTAGTTCTAATTATTGTAGGTCATCGTAGGAACATATTTCCAAGCATAATTGTAACTGCAGTCTCTCCTACCTTTTGATTGCAACATTATCGGCACTCAGGAGCAAGATAAGTTCCTTGACGTCCATGAGGAGGAACTGTCGCGTCTTGACAATCTTTGGGAAGAGAGAAGAGAGCTTGGTAGCGAGGAGCGATACGAGCTCCTTGCAGTTCTCCTTCGTGTTGGCCAGCTCATACAGCTTCACGATTGAGGGATCTCCAGACTCCAATTTGATCTTGACGTAGTCTAGCACGTCTTGCTTCAGCTCTGCAGTGGTGTGGAAAGGGATAGCTGAAATGAAGCTATAATAGTTAGGTATGGGTTAGGTGCTTACCAGACATTCCAAGATACACGGCAGCCGAGAATAGGTCCACTGCGTTCTCCTTGTCCAGGACGAGGAGCTTCTCCTTGTCATCAATAAGGATCCAGTCCATAAGGCTCGGGAAGTGATGTGCAGCGATGATGTGCTAGGAAAGGATTGTTAGACGAGGTCACTGTGTTTGAACCTTTGAACAATTATTTCTTACCTCAGGTATCTCGACTTCCATAATTTTTTCCTTCGGTCGCCGATATTTGTCAAAATACTTGGAGTAGCACTGGAGAGCAATTGCGTGACAAGGGAACTCCTTCCTCCCAATCCTAATCTTGGTGTCCGGATTGCTGTCATACGCATTTACTCACGTTAAATAATAACTCAGGAACAATAGGAAATACCATGTGTTTACTTTGCGGTTTTGAATCGATGGTGGACGTTATCCAGGAAGTCCTTTGACCCTTTTGTGTTCTCCATTAGGGACTCACGCCGTTGCTCCTCATAGCTCTTCTCTCTGGTCTTGGTCTTGGCCCGGCACGAGCTACAAGTATAAATATGCTTCTATTAAGAACCTTAAGCATGAGCTCCTAGAACCGCTCTACAGGAATGAGTACGAGCCTTGGATGGCAATAAGTGGGCTCCGTGTCATATCCTCGCTCTTCTGGAATCCGGAATTTGGTCCTAGGCAATCAGGAAGTTAGTTACAAATATATTAGTGCTAGAATTCAATCAGTCCAACTATGGACCCTATTAACTTTTATGTACTCCTCGTACCAGTCACATTTTTCTTTGACCCCGCAAGTGTCACATTCTTCGGTCACTGGAGGGCTAGGGGGCGGGGGAGGATCATTAGGATGTGTGTGACGGTGGCCCTGCTGGATGTTCACCCGGGTCCTTTCCGGTTTTGCAACCAGAACAGCAATTTTAGGGTTTTGGAAAGAGACCTTGAGGAAAGAAGATCATGAGAATTTTTAACAAGCGAAATCCGTCAGTTATGACTAGCAGTTAATGTCGATGGACGTGTGGAACTTATAGCTTAGCCAATTTTAATCATGAATACTTTGACTTCGAATGTCCATAATCCGTAATGCTTCTAGTACTACTACTCACATTGCGCTTATCGATCCTCAGATTCCCACTTGGAGTCTCCTGGAACGGAAACGAGGAATTGCTCGACCCGTCGCTCTGCTTCTGTGTTAGCTTGATATTGTAGTCGGAGACAGACTCTCGAGCCCCAATAAGCGGCTCCTGTTGGAAGCTCTGACGTCTCGCTGACTGAGCAGGTTGTTGGAAGCTCTGCTGCCTCGCTGACTGAGCAGGTTGTTGGAAACTCTGCTGCCTTGCTGACTGAGCAGGTTGTTGGGCTTGACTTGGGAGTCGCTCGTAGTCAACTGCTGGCTGAACCCTCTCATAATCTACTGCCTTTTGAGTAGGAAGCGGCGGGAGTTTTGGGCCGCGAGCTGGCCGTGGGGGCTCGACATAGTCTGGCTCTTCAGGGACATACGGTCCTTCTTCAGTTGGTCCAACATCCGGATCCCGACTAGGAACCGGATAATTGGGCTCGGGTTCAGGTACCGTTTGTGGATTCAGAGACTCTCTGAAACGGAGAAGAGTCAATTGGTCACAGGTCACAGTACAAAGATGTCCTGTGCTTATCTATAATATTCATACTCGCTTACCTCCGGTAGCGGTTCCTGTACATGGCCTCATTCTCCTCATTAGTCCGCTCAACCTTTTGACCAAAGTTGAGCTCACGATCCAATCCGCCAACATGCGTGTGGTGGGCCGGGGCCTCATCCATTGGATTCTGGCGGAGGCGCAGATGGTCCAGATTCTTGACTGCCCGCTCATGATGATCCGCACTCCCCTGGCTGGTACGCCGAGCCCGGCCTCCGTTCGGATTCTCCGGGTCCTCCATCCCGGATATGATGGTAACGTCAAGGTAGGATTCCCGAGGTTCCCAGGCCCGGTCTTCAAGACAGCGTTGGGGTAAGTCGTTCCAACAGTCAGACCGAACTTCTTCCCCTGACCCCGCGAGCGGTTCAGGGCAGTAGAGGACCGTGCGCTTCTTGCACTTTGAGCTGGCGGACTTTCTGGAGGTGACCGTTGAGGACCTATAGAGCGGACTCAACATTTATTGCCAGCTCGCGACTACGTACGCCACGCTGGCTTATTTACCCGGAATCACAGTAACTGGGCTGATATCCCGCCGGACGACAGCAAGGGTGAGCGCGAGGCTTCGGCCTCTCTGGGACGCAACAGGCCTCGGCAGGAGGCGGAGGTTCTGGTCGGAACTTTACAGTGACCGAGCGTGACCTCGACCTTCCGCTCTTGGTCTTGGTACTGGTTTTGGTGACAGTTACGAGCGGGGACTCGGCCGACTTGGACTTTGTAGAACAAAGGAGAACCAATCAAAAATAGGCCTCCTGATTCATTATAATTATAAGTCAATGTGAGGCTTACAGCTCCGGCCCTTTGTCTCTCCCGGGATCTTTCACTATGACCGCCGTCCCAGGACTTGAAAGTGGCCGTGCTCTGGTCACTGGACGGCCGACTGTCCTTGAATGAGTAGAACCCGTCCGAGGACTTGTGACCTCGGTTCCGACGACGTTTCCGACGGAAGGAGGCCTCCCGGTAGCTCAGTTGTTGAGGTCGGGATCTTTAAGTCATTATTACAAGATACATGACAACATAATTATGTTATCACGGGAGGAATGTACGTACTATATTGCCTTGACCTTACCTTGGAGAAGGGGAAGTATCACTTTGGTCAGACAGATCAACAAGCGTTTTCCCGTCCTGGATTTTTATTTAATGAGAAATTAATTGTAGGTTAGTTAGTGTATAAAACTTCCTAACAAATCTATAATCAAATATGTGTTCCGGCTGCGTATTCTTTATCTTTAGTGCCATGCCGGATTCATAGATAGGAAGCTACCTGAAGTCCTTCTTGCGGTGATTGACCCCTTGGACATGCGCACGCCTTCGCGGGCTTGTTTCTTCCATCCGTATTTTCTTTTCTTGGTCCATTCCGGTATCGTTCCTCGTCGTGGTCCCTGTCCCTATTATACCCAATTTGGGGATCCAACAAATTCGTGTACTCCGTTGTTCGTCGTAGCCTTCTGTTGTCCTGAGCCATAGTTCACCGAATTATTACAGTTTAGTAGTTTATGCCTGTTGGATTCTGAAAACGGGATTTGATTGGTTAAATGTTCGCGATTTATGATCTGCTGCAAACTGTAAAGCGGTTGAAGCCCTTTAAAGTGCCTTTAAAGGGAGGTAAACAAATATATTGCTGCGTGTATAGTATTGCTGGTCCTTACTAGCTACTATGACAAAAGCTAAGGGGTCAACCTATAGTAGTTGAATGATTTTAAAATGTTGCAAATTAAATACTTTGAATCCAGAGCCGTTTCTTTGCTATATCGTAGGTATACGTATGTTAGGTGCCTACAGTATATTTTTTATAACATTATTGTGCCCATTAAATACAATAGTCCCTCTATTTCATAATTTGGGCTGAAAAGTACGCGTTGAGTTCAAACTTGGATTCCTGAAACCAGACTCCATTTAACTAATTGCATGTCACTTGTCAGCTTAAAATGAATTATGAGGAGCGGAGCAGGCGAAAGTCCAGAAAACAATATAAATATACCAATGTCATGATTTATTGCCTCTACCAATAAGCCAGAAATCCTGGTCAAGACAATAATTTATGCTTTTGAGGATCCTTTTGGTTCTGGCAGCAAGTGCAAGTGGAATGGGCTCGAAAACAATCGATGTAGTAGCAAAAAATGATAATCGTAATTCTGTGCAGCCTACTGTCTACTTTTATGGCTTGGTCTCATCCGCGATCCGCGACACTAAAGGGCAATCGTGATTAGTGATTAGGCGAGGTCCTTCTTTTCCTGAACATCTCACACCGCCGCCACTACTGCACTGCCATAAATGAAGGAGCCTGAAATCGATACTTTAGGTCTGGATTACTTCAATAATTATGATTACAAATTATTTATCCCTTTATTTTGCTAAACTTTTTTCTTTTGGAGTATTCCTTGGTCCAATCCAAGGTGAGGGCCAAACTCATTAGCCCAAACTTAATTTGGGCTTATTTTAGGAGGAATAATAATTGAGCGGCCCTTTAGGCTTTTGGACAGAAGCAGGATGAGTACGTTGTTGGGATGAATTGAGCAATGAATTAAGAAATAATTATCTCTTTAGGCTATGCAGATCAACGTAAACATTTTTCATATTTATATTCTGCTCAAATTGTATATAAAAAGCGTGCATGCATTCGCAGTCGTAAGTTCAGAAATATAAACAGCCGTGGTTATACCCAAGTTTATTTAAGACGTTAAAACGTTACGTTTCCTGAAAAGCAACTTATCAGCCATACATTTATACAATTATTAAAATGGGAATTGGATTTTAATTACATAATTACAGATACCATTTCCAGTTTAAAGTTACGAACTAATAAGTACCCCTCCATAGTTTATTATTTGTGGAAGTAACAAAAACGTAGGTACATATAATGCTTAAGCTAAACAGGCCTAGTAGTTCAGTAGTTCCGAATCCGGAGTAATGCATTGAGCTGGGCCTGGAGCTCCACAATTTGCCTTCGTATCGACTGCTCACGGAGTTCTTGCAAGAAAGGGGACTCCTTGGAATTAATGAAGGGCTGGCGGACGAATTCGGGAGCCGTCCCGGAGACAATCCCGCTCGGCGGGACTGCGTCAAGGTTCGGGACTTCATTGTCGCTCTCAGTGACCTGGAAGAAAGGGAATTGTGAAACACACTGTCGGTCAGACTTACAGAGAAAGATCTTACCTCTTGAAAGCTGGTGGCGGGCGTAGGAACCGAGGTTGGGAACTTTGGTTCGGGCCCTTCCTCAGGGGAAATTGGGACCGACACGGCGTCAACAGGCTGGAGGCTCGCGGCAACCGGGACGACGGTAGTTGGCTTGAAGGGCTTGGCCGTGCCGACGGTTGGGGCCGGGCCCTGAAGGAGGTTAGTCGGGAAGTCGGCCAGAATGGGATAGTAGGACGGGAAGACGCTCAGCTTGGGAACCGCATAGATCGTCGTGATGATCACCGGCGTCTGATCGCTGACTATGGTTCCGGGCGGGACGGGGGCCAGGAGGACGGCCGTATGGATTTGGTACGGAAACGAGCTCCCGTCCGGGCCGTTGAAGAGGGCTGTGAAGCCGATGGGGGCCAGGACTTGGGATTCAACGCTCCCTAGGACCATCGGCTCCGCGAGCGGGATCTCAATGGCGGGCAAGTGGGACGGGTCACCCATGAACTGGCTCAAGTCAGGATGTTGGGCATGATACTGTTTCTGGTGGCCGCCGAACTGGGCCGCGAAGTTCTTTCTCTAGAGTTTGGGGAGGATATGAACACCACTCAGGCTTAACGTATATGGTTTAGGCGGGAAAAAATATAAGGTTCCTTAAAAGTTAAGTTTTAGCCTTGGTATAATTATACTTAATTGTATACATTGGATATTACCAATAATATCATTATATGGGTTGGTTTGACATATTGTTAGTCGAATGTTCCGATTTAAAATCTTCCTTTGACTAGCCAAACAAGCCCGTGCTAACGCAGAATGGCTAACTACGGCTTTTAATTATTTCTAGGGTGCATGGATCACCATTATCAGCAGTTCCACTAAAACAACCGCAGCCATGGCCCATGCACTCTAGAAATAATTACTGTAGAAGACGTAGTTAGTCGTTCCGCGTTAGCGCGGGCTTGTTAGGCTATTACCAATAATCCCAATTTACCTGGATATGCGGGTAGACATGGAGGGAGTTCTGCGGAATAATGAAGAGCGGAACGCTCTTCTTCTCCTGAAGCTGGGCCATGGGCTTGATGATCTCAACGTCGTATATAGGCGACACTGGGAGTGAAACCTGGATTGGCTGAAATGTTAATTAGCAGTTTGAAGTTCTAGCCGAAATGACTTTTCATTAAAAAACAAATTAGTTAAACAAAAATGAAAAAAGGATAGTTTGAGGTTTGAGCCCATTCTCATGCGCTAAAAAGTTCCAAAGGTATGCTATGTATTCGTAACAATTGAAATTGCTGGAACAAATGTTTTGCACAAATTAATTTTTAAATGACCTGCGCTGAATCGGATTACACAAAAATCTTACTTTGTGCTTATGCCCAACTGGGCGCTGGTAATCGTATCTTTGGGGAGCAGACTGAGCGTAACTCTGTTGTAAGTATGGATTGGAGACGACGAGCGGAGCATAGGGACTGCTCCCTTGGTAGTAGTGAGACTCGACGACTGTCAGCGATGTCGCTGCTAAGAGCAGCATCGTCTGCAAAATCCAAATCAATTAGCGGCTTATTAGCTGGCATGAAATAATGGGGGGGAAACAGTCTTAAGGTCTCAGAGTCCGAACTTGAGTTAGTAACGAATGGGTGGATCCTTCGGAGTTCATGAACTAGTATATCACACCTAAAGCTAGCACGTAATTACACATTACTTGGCAGCGAATTACTTGTGTAACTTAAATTAATTCTTCTCATCGTACCCATTTAATCGGACCCAGCGATCAGAGAATGCCTTTAGCGCCTTAGAATCCCACCTGCGCCCATATAACCTTTATCAGTTGAGGAAGATTCACACGCTTCATAGTTGAGTAGGCATACCGGAGTCCTACCTGTAAAGGTGCTACTCACTCTTTCTCAGCCTTCAATCAAATATTGAGTTCAGTTCAGGTACATCCCTCAAGGTCACGGATTAGCAATTAGCATTCCTATCCTCCTCAGAGTGCTCCAGGTCAATTTACCGCACTTTTATGGGGCTCAAAACTGGAGTGCCAAAAAAAGTAGCTATTTGTTTAAGCTGGACAGTAATTAATTAGGGAATAGTACGTATTCTTGCCGTTAATTGTAATGCCCATAACTTCCCTGTAATTAAGAGATTAGCATTAGCATAAGGGCATGAGGTGTTCTGGACCGGAGCCGTGCATATTCCTACATAGAACAATAGGCAAATGGAGACGCCGCGCCCTCCAATTTAATTCTAGACTGGAAGGATCCCAAACCAGATCCGCTTTTTCTTGTTTCTTGTTTGTGCCTCTGTCTCATAAATCAGGCACGTAATATATAACTCGTTCCCTTGGTCAACACGTGATTAGGGTCAAGAAGAAGGATCCTCGTAATGAGAATCCCCGCCCTCATCTAATTATATATAATTATTATATATATATATTTGTTAATTCAGAAAAGTATATTTTTGACAATATGGCTGGAGGCTTTCCGTGTTTGGCTGATCTGATGACTGATGACTTCTGATTCTGACGCTACCCTCAATAATTATATTCAGTCATTATCATTTTAGTAGTATATGTATGAGACGATGCAAGTTAATAGATCCCATGTATCTATTAACTGATGCATATACTAATGGCTGGAGCGTACCTATGGAATTCGGTAGCCAAAACTGTGTTGCCAGTTGCCAATAAAATAAAGTCGTTATTAAGAGCCAGCTAGCAAAAATATTTGCTGTAAATTGTATAGCTGTTCTTAAAAAAAAATAAAGGTAGACTCAAGATTTCCTTCACTTCTAGACCAGGATATTTGAAACATAAAACTAAATATTTTACAACTTTTAGTCTTTTGTCATACCCCCGAAAATGCTAAAGCCTTGATTCACACGTGGTAATCACAAAATCATAATTTCCCAATACTAGTGTATTTTTCTAACTCTTCTAAAACTACTGGAAGAAGGTTTGCGGTATCCGCAGGTTCCTGGCCGCATTTCTCGACCTGCACCCACCAAACCTCGCACACAACAAGTTATGATCAATAGGAAGCTCAAGTTCGTCGGTCAGAATTTTAGGGTCAAGAGATCAGTGCTTTAAGGGTCAAAAACCTGGTCCCTAGCAACGGAGTTGTTAGGGGCCAAAGTCCGATGTACTTACATTACACCAAATCCCCATTTCGGTTCTCTGCACTCTGGTTGGGGTCCGAAGTATTCCAAGTTGTCCCCTCTGTGGATGCACTAAACCGGACCTTCACTCAACTCACAAAGAACTGGAATCCTCCGCGATCTTCTTATCAACTAAAGAAATGCACGACTAAAACGAGTCCGGCTGTGCAAGTTCGGACCTAAAGTCGGGCCGGGATTTCCTGATCTTTTATTCGTAATGGTTTATATGGGAGGCTGTTAGTTAAGGAGAAGTCCGTCTGCCTTCTCTCTGAGCCATTAACCCTCATCCCTTCCTCACCTTTTCCTTTTATATTCCAATCACTCATTCATTAGCTCTAAGCTCCCGTACACCTCAAATGATTGAGCAGGTAGGCCTACACTCAATTATTTACTACACCACGCTCCTCTTAACATTGAACTTCCCTTGTAGGACCTTAACATTTAGCTGTTTCTGCTCTTGTTTGGCCTGCCATTTTAACGACGAAACAGCGTGGTGGGTTGCCTCCCTGAAATTCTTGTAGGTGTGGGGAGGGAAGGCGTCAGGACCAATTATTATGCCAATAACTATGATTAGTAGTACATATCTCATATCTGTATTAGCAGAGTTTTTCTGGACTCCATTTTAGGTCTACAAAGGGTTCCGCGCTGATTTAGATTGACCACTATTCTTAGTTGTGAACAACTACGGCGTCAACTCTTTTTACAAGATTTAATTGAAATTGATACAGTATTAATTGGGCACATGGTATCAAATAATTCAAATGCTATGCTGATGATTAATACTCGGTCAATCGTGGACAGCACAGCGTCTTCGGGGGCAGTGGTCAAAATCATTGTGGCAATCAACAAACGTCTTTAAATCCCGAGCTGATAGGATTCAGTGATGCGTTGCCTAATTAATTTAATTGAGGGCAAAGTATGAATACTTTTTTACAAGTAGTTAGTGGAAGGATTACATTGGCCCAAAAAGTCATCTGATTAAATCTGCATGTTGTTAGTAGTAATCCTGTAAACTGTCAACACCCATTCCTTGCAGATCTGTGAAACAGACTGGAAGAGTACCGGTTCCTTGGGATTATTGGGATGGATGACGTCTTTGACGTTGTTTTAGATAGCTTTGTCTATTGCTTCAGAGTAATGTTAATTTCAGGTGAGAGGCTCGGCCAACTAATAATATTAGACAATGGTTGTAGCTATACGACAATGGAATTCAAATGCCTAAGATACATCTGAAAGAGCAATTAGTAGAGTAGAATTACAAAGTAAGTAGGGCAATTATCTCGTAAACAGCTTTAAATAAAACATGAACAAATCAATGCTAAATAGACAGGCGGTCATTATGCCAAGTATCCTTAATGGACTTTTGAAGATATACTACTGTCACACTTTTAGTTCATTAGATCCAAACCCTATCACATTATTTGCGATATCATATCATTTTAATAAGTGCGACACGTTGGACCATTAGCTCAATTATTATAAGACTCGATAAACTGCGTAGTCTGAATCTGCAATGCCATTCCCCCTAATAACATTTACATACTAATGGTTTATTTACTTATTCTTATTTACAATAGCTTCTTACAAGTATATTTTACCATTCGGAAGGAGTTAAACTTCAATTAATTAATTTAAATTAGGTTCGGTTAGGATATCCTAAAAACCTACTTTCCGCAGCTTGGGACCAAAAGGTCCGCACTGAAGAGAAATATGAAATTCAGAAGACGTTTAGAAATGTGGGATTTTTTCGAAGACTTTTCATTTCGGCAAGTCAAAAAAAAAACTGAGGCTCTATTTTTTAAAAACATTTCATGAACAACATGAAGCAGAAATGAACTGAGGCCATCCCATATAAGACCTTTTGGGCTAAAATCGTAGTTGCCTAAGTGGGTTTATACTTAAGTTTTAGTTAGGCTTGTATTTTTATCGCAGGAAGAAATGTGGCGTTTTTATGAAAAAATATTACCAATTTAGGCAAAAATGTGACGATCTCGGGAAGAATAATAAACGTGCCTGAGAATATATAAATCGTGCCTGAAAATATACTAACCTAACTAAATGTTGCTTAACCGAACCTAACGTTCAAAGTATTTTTTTAAATACTTTGAACCTGAGATTTGATTAAAAAACATTTAGTTCGGTTAGGTCGTATGCAATTCTTACTTTTGGTACGTTGTAACCTAAAGTAACCTAACCTAACTTAAATATATAAAGTTAACAAAGAAACCGAAAAAATAAACCAAGAGGAGGTTTGACATATGCCACACAGGGCACTCGGAAGTATTTTAAATTACTAGCTCAAGTTTAACGGCAGACTGTAAATAATATTCAAGGACAAGTGTGTTGTATAGTT
>JAQFZY010000903.1:0-20174 GCA_034696285.1 Hypogastrura burkilli
GCATAGCTCATAACAACCGGAGCCAGCATACACAAATTCCAGCAACACGGCACTAATCACAACTCAGGTTGACGTTTGAGCTCACAATCACACGTCACAAATACAACTTAACTTAGTCACTTAGGTAAGATATAGGAACAATTAAGACAGAAAATAGAAAACGGAACGATGAAAGAACCTGCAACGTCTAGTATCCAAATTTGTAGGTACTTCATTAATTCATTTGAACTGTCTAGCTAATATCATACCATTTTTAGAGTTAGGTAATCGAGTTATTTACTGAACGAAATATTTGCACTAATTCGTTCCAAGCGTAGAACCAACCTCGCTAAGCGGCGGAGCCGCGTGCGCAAGTATAAGATACGAGCCGAGGGCGAGGTCGTTACTTGTAATTCCATAAAGTTATGGGACGCCTCCTCCAAGTTTTTTCGTTAGGTTAACGGTGCGTAACCTAACCTAACGTTAAATGAATCTTGTCACAAGTTTACCGGACGAAATTAGGATCCAGTCAACAGAATCAGGCGTCCTAGATGCCTTAGCAGAAGAATTTTTATAATAATTTCCCCGACCCTTCTGTTGGTGTAATACAAGGTCGCAAATGGTTCTCTTCCGTGTTGGAGGATCCCTTAATGGTGGCAGCCTTTTTCAGTTTCTTCTAAAGTAATTGGATCTCAAGTTTGGTGGAAAAATCTTATGGGCTGTGGTTTCTTATTATTATTACACCATGAACTATCTCAGGATGGGATCCAACTAACCCGTTTCATGGTTCTAATCTTAAGTTTTAATGTTTTCTGCCTTTCAGGTTGGCGGGACAACTCTTGTCAAGCCAGGCCCTGGTCCTTGTCTCGATCCGGTTGGCAAAAGCAGGAGACGGAGAACTACTAGAGTCTCGTATTGTCGTCAATTGCGACAAAATGGTTATTGGGTCCCTCCTCCTCCAAGAGCTGAAGGAGGCTCTGAAATAATTTCCTCTTTTTTCCTGTCTTACTACTTTCATTATTCCGCTTCCTCCCAACAACAGCTTTAGCTTTGTTGTTATTGTTATGACCCACATAAGGTTTACGTTGCAAGTTGCAATCCGTTTTCTAATTTGGTCAAAGCGTCTATCAACTTACACGAGGTCAGAGTCTTATGCCGGACCAGGATCGGAAAACGGGCAATGAGCCCTATGGATAGTTTCTAATGTAGTTAAGGTTGAGAGGGAAATCCTAATTTTTGCATGCATATCTTTCAAATTGTGATGTGTTATTAGTATATTGGGATATGGTGGATTAAATGGAGCTATTTATTGTCAATTTACGAAATCAGGTGACTTGCTACGAGCCCATATACTCCCGATCCCGACATCATGTCTCCTGATCAAAGTACATATAAATGTGCATTGTGCATTTCAATAGTATAAAGAGTCTAATTCTCCTGAGCCTAACAACGTTGTGAGAGCCTCCACTTTCGCTCTTGACTCATGACGGACACTTTGTTGTGGAAATAGCGGGACGGCCTCTTTGTTGGGGCTGGTGAAAAGGAAGTATTTAGCTGTAGCCCACCGACCTCCGCCTCTAAAAGCATATCTTTTGAAGCCATCTCTTCATTCAGAAGGGCGGGCAAAAGAATTTGGGGTTGGTGGTCTGGGCCATGAGGAAGTTCAATTCTTCTCATTACACGGTAGGTAGATAGGGAGTAAGTAAGGAAATGTCCGGCCTATTTAGTTAGTTCAATGAGCGAGAAAGATGTTGAGAGGAGAAAGGGAGCGAGTGAGCCCTTTGTGGGAATTGAGGGATTCCATTGGATTCGGATTGGATTGAATTGGGACTCCTTATACTCGGCCTCCTCCTTCACGTAAGTCCAGCCAGGCTCCTACTTGCTATGAACTTTCTCCAGTTTTCTGAAGAACCAACCACAAATTACGACAGTTTCCCTGCCCGGGACAGCCGGTGATTTCCCAGAAACAAGGTCGATCCTGCGGTCGTCCCTCCAACTGCTTTCTCAACACTGTAAAGTAAGAAGACAGATAGGCCGGGGCTCGGAATTACAAAGCAAGAACCAAGGTTTGTATTAAAGGGAATATATGTCCGGCTTGTCTCCGTTAACTGCCACCTACTAAGAGGACGGCTGTACACGGGTCCTAAATAATTTAGGCCCAAATATCCGGCAACAACTTCGGAGCTCCTAAATACATGTCACACTTGGACACAATTATTTAGAGCTATGGGACTAGCAGGAAGGAGACATTTAAAAATAGAGTTTCGACTATTTAGTAGTACATGGCGTTGGTTGACCATTCAACTACATTATCCCCGGCCATTTGTAATACTTTCATCCTGCATTCGCTTTCTGCTCCCAGATAGAGGGCCTTTCTTATCCATAACCGTCCTTTGTATAAGTGTAGTACATGTAGGAGAGTAATACAGATATTTCTTAAGGTTGGTCAATAGTTTCTTATTCCTTTCCATCTCTTTGGGGCTACATGTGGAGCCATAGAATGCAATTTGGACAAGATGGTTGGGTTATCAGAATTGATATTGCAGCCATTCTTATTATGTTACGACCGGGCGGATCTTAAAAGAAGAGAGGAGACGGGCATAGCCCGGGAGGTGCCTATTTTGTTTGTTTTATTATGTTCTGGTAGGAGACGTGGAAGGGGAATAAAAGAAGATGTAAAGACTCAATTTGGGGGTTGCCTTGGACATACATAGTAACGGCCAGCCCGTCTTATTCCTCCACTTCTCAACGTCTGAAAAGAACCGTTTGGTCGTGGGGGATATGAAAGGATATTATGTCATAGGCTCTCGAACTGGTATTATGGACAGCCTATTGCCTCCCGCACCCTGTCCTTCTCAGAGCCCAAGACAATGGAGAAAGAGAGGACTGGTCCTGGAGTTTTGGAACTATTATATTAGCTTTATATTTATTTTATGGATAGTAAAAGACAGGGCCCGGCACGTGACATGACAGCAGAACTAGTCCAAAATACAGGGAGCCCTTGTCCGCCTCAAAGAGTACCAGGAGAAAGTTGAAATATCAAAAGGTGACATCCGTGGATCATTGAATGTCATGTCAGGCTGGAAGTATTTGGCTCACACAGAGCTCTGGATTTCCTGCCACTCAGACTTTAAGTCAAGTCAGTTCGGAGTTCCATCCTTCTAGCTACCTCCCATCACCCCGACCTTCTTTTTTCTCATTACATTCTCCCCTTATCCCCTCCCATTATTTTTCAGAGTCAATTGGGATGCCATAATAGGCCGCGGAATAGGCAGTAAGACACTCCGCTCCTTTCTACTAAATTCTGGTTCAGCTGACGTAAAAGTGTCAAATCAGAGAGCGGAGAAAGTGGGCCGGAGAAAGTGGAAGGCTCGAGTAAATCCTTGCATAATCTCAGCAATTCCCCTCAAGTTCACCCGAATCAAATCCTATGTCTTAGACTACAAGTAAATTCCAAATGGAATTTGATGGGGTTTATGGCTCCGTGGAATGAGAATAAAGAACAGGAGGGGAAAAAAGCATTCCCGGAGATCGTAAATCGAAAGTGTCCTTCCCCACTGTTGCCATTATGTGGGCCTGAAAGGAAAACAGTTGTGTTGACATACTTTTATGGAGGTAGAGCTCCCTACTTACCTTTCCGCATTGGAATTGATATTGGGTAACTGAGCCCGATATTCTGTCTCGGGAACTGAGTCAATATGTCTTGGAGGGCACTCGTGGCCAGGCCTCGCCTTCGGTGGGACCCCCTTATAAATATTGTGTCCAGCGTTGTCATTGAGTAGCACTGCATGGTCTCGAAGCATATTGTCCCTGCAAATAGGTATTGAATGGAACCGAGTCCGACTTAACTACATTTTTGGACCTCAGACCTTTAGGCTTCATACTGTAGAAGCCCACAGCTCTTCGACTCATCCAGAGGAGCTTGGTGAAGTCAGTTGGAGGTGGCATGGCAAAAGGCACTTCGAGCAGGCTCTCTTCCGGACCCTCATCTTCGTTGTAAATTACTTGACTCAGGAGGAACAGGGCCTTTCGATCCTCATCCCCATCTACCTTAAATAGCCGTGCGAATCGGTTCTTAAAAATACTCTCCCAAAATCAAACACGTCAATTCGTCCAAGTAAATAGAAACAAGACTTCACTTTGCACAAGAGGTCACGAGCGTAATAAGGAACGATCTGTACTATGTACTGTACGCTCCTTCAGCATGCTCGTAGCTTGTTCTTAGCTCTATAAATGGGACTTTAATGAGTGAAAAGGGGAAGTCCTAATTGTGTCCTAGGAAGAAGAGTCACAAATCCCGGGAAGAAGCTTTTCGACTCTGACAGCTAGAGTATATACTAGAACCTGAAGGCCCAAGAAACAGAACTCACTTTTCTCCACCCATCATCTCCCATCTCGGAATTATACAAAGCGTCTGGAATGGATCGGAATTTTCCGCCCGTGTAGAGTCCCGCACCTGTTACGAAATACAATATCCACTGTAAGGTGATCCATAAATTAATTCCGAGATTACGTAAATACAAGGGTCAAGCATCTATGTATGTACTAGACTCCGATCTCCGAATACAGATCTTTATTTACGGTACATGGATTGCTAAACAAAGTGAAATGCCTGTCTTATAGGATAGGGCAAATTCTTCGTGTAGTGTTTGAACAAATTCGTACTGCAAATTAAGCGTCTTCCTGCTTTATGTACACTTTTTGGAAGCACTAATAAAAGTAAGTAGGAAGGCTTAATTTAATGAGTAGGACTTTCGTGCAAATACTACCTGCCCTCAAGGTAAGCCTCCAATTAAGAGGTAGGAAAACGTGTAATTTGATTAATGTCTAATGTGAAATCGTTTCTGGATGGTAAATTGGCACTTCCGCCCACTTCAAGCTATTAATATGTAGTAGACAACAGGAAAAAATACTTTTGGAAAAAATATCACAAGTGGAACAGTTATAAGCTCTTTCCCCGAAATTCCTAGCACGTGAAGAGACAAGTGTTGGAATGTACTACAAAATAATAATCGGAATCTTTGCCGGGACTGTGCTAAAAGCTGATCTTCAGAAAGTCCGTTTTCCTTCCCTCCACTACTATGGAAGCCAAGGCGTAGGGAAGTTATAATTAGAAGAAAGAATGAGCGGCGTAGAGGACTGTTTTTAATTAGGGTAATTAAGTTTACATTTGTCACAGGCAGTGCACTTAGCCAGTCTAACTTCGTCAGCCAAATCTGGTTTGGAGTTCGGAGAAAGCCCAATGCACTTCTCCTTCCCATCCACGGCGTGTCTGCAACTGTTCAGGGTTGGGTTCAGGGAGGGGAAAAGGAACAAAATATGCATTTAGTTTATAAATAAAACGGGGCCCAGACTAAGTCAAGAATTTATACGGAAGCCCAAGATCATAATTAGACTCAAGCCGGGACTTGGAACCTCTGCACCGGCTGGACATGACACGAAATTCAAAGAAAGCCAAAACTTCCAACATCTAACTCCAATAAGTATAACGTACAACTTTGACTTCGTCAACTCTTCTATAGGAAACCCATCTTCAGCTCGTTTCGTATTACGAAATAAAATAGTGAAACAGAAATGGAAAACAAACCTTATGCATGTGATCAAATTATTCAAGGAATTAGTTCCAATACAGTCAAGTTGAGTTTCAGACGATGACATTTTCTACGGATTCACAATTCTATGTATGATGTATGTGCTGCTTTTGTTAGTAGCTTCGTAAGGAAGTAAATATTCTAATGAGCGTCCAGCTGACCAGTTCTTAATTTGTACTAAATCAGGAAATGTATATACAGTATGTAGAAGCTTCCGGCTGGCTGATTTGTATTGTAAATACGGAGTACGGAGCACAAGCACACGGCAACACGCATGTATGTATATGGTGTAATTCGAGTGTTGATCAACATCAACACTAGTCTTACACCAGTCTAAACAGTAAACAGGCAAGTTGGACTTAGTAATCTTAGTGTTCTTCTGTATAGGATACTATGTATGTACATAAATGGTATAGCACTCAAGTATGGCCAGACATAGTCAATGTTAAGACATATGCTATTTATAACTGCATAGACATATGTGTAGTTTGGGTCTGATCTGAATCATTTGAACATCAGCCTTCATAGTAAATAGTAGAAGACTGATCGTGATGGCCTTAGCCTGTACATAGTTGGAAACTATTATGTATGTATGTATGTATGTATGATGTACATATGTACTATGTACTACATATCACTAGCAGATGATGAAGGCGTGAAAGAAGAGGACAATATTGAGCATTCATATATGTATGTAAATGTATGTATACCTAAGATACACATAAACACTTTGTTCGCGCTCATAAATAACGCTCCTGGATTAATATGTACAATTAGAATTTAGAGTTAGTAGATGCATGGAATAAAGGTCTCCGCCAACTATCGGAAACCGTAGCTGTCGTTACCATTATATTATTAGTATATACATAATATACTAGGTACCTATTTTTTGCTTTCAAACTCAGCGTCATTCATTATTGCTTGTAGTCGCTATGTAATATGTCATTCAATTTTTTTTTTCAACTATTACTTATACATTAAGGATAGCGTATTTATATTAATTAGGAAATTAAATCACAATTGTATGAACATGAAGAACTGCCAGGCCCAGGCGTAAGACCCGAAGCCACATTTTAAGGGCAACGAGACCATAATTTGGTGTGGTTTGTGGATTTGATTAATAAAACAACTAAATTCTACATTCCTACTACCTACTGGACTAGAACTAACTGCTTAAAACATAACACGTTGTAACTCTTAAATGCTAACCTGTGACACATATGTAGGTACCTACTATGTATGTATCTCACTATTTCTTCATTTTATAATACTGGCCTGTTGGCTTCATTGGCAGAGTGTCCAGCATCAAACCACACAGTCGTAAGGTACGTACTTTATCATAAAAGTAATATTACTAAATATTGTTGGGAATGGAAATACAGAGAAAATTAGTACAGCCTCTTCAGAACAATATTCTTAGGCTGTCAGCCTCATTGGTTACGTGGTAAAAGTTAGTAGTCGGCCCTTGTACTATTTCCGTGTCAGTCCATAGTTCAATTTCCTATATATATTTATGATTGAGATTGAAGGCATCTACTGTCTGGGTTCGGAACTCTATTTTATTTGTTTAAATCATTCAATCATAGACAGGAATATTCTGCAATTCATATCGGATTCTGGTCTGGGTGTAGAATTCCAAACAGTATGATCCGACTGAAATTAGGAACACCTGTTATTTGCATAAAGGTGTAACCGCGTCCCCACTTTTCCAGTAAAAATGTGGAGATAATAAAATGGCTA
Source organism: Hypogastrura burkilli (assembly GCA_034696285.1). Classification (NCBI taxonomy): domain Eukaryota; kingdom Metazoa; phylum Arthropoda; class Collembola; order Poduromorpha; family Hypogastruridae; genus Hypogastrura; species Hypogastrura burkilli. The sequence continues at coordinate 7,311 of JAQFZY010000903.1, forward strand.
AAAGAGTGGAATAACAAGTGGCCATAGCTGGCATATTAATGCCTAGCTGTAATACTAGGATCCTGTTTATGTGTGCCTCTAACTACCGTTACTACTTTTAGTCTATAATGGAATAGGATTATGTATATGTATAGGAATTATACTAGGACATAGGACTTCAGCCTTCCGTTTTTATCAGTAAAGTGTTCCTAGCAGATTAGATTCAGTGAGTATGAACTCTCCTGATGTGCTTCATAAGGTCCTGGGGAATGCTCCTACGTGCACTCACTTGCGTAGCCCATCATTAAATCCAATTCACAAGTTCAACAAGTATCCACTCTGTTACCTCACACTGATTTCCTTTACCGTCTTCATTAGACATTTTATAACAATAAGGTGAGGCAACTCCGTTCCGAGCTCCAAGAATGTCACACGATGGCCACGAAGGGATGGGAACAACGGACGCGACTGGGGCCGGTGGAGATATGGACATGGACCACGGCATGATGAGCGTGAGTTCCTTTTTTTTTATCAAATAGTAAAGACTTACTCTAAGCAGGGTTTACTAATACATAGATCGGAGGAAAATTAGGAAGAAAGAATGAGCTGAATTCTTGCTACATATAATAAGTCGCATGCGATACTCGATACTTTAGGTGCAGACTCAGGAGACTAAGGATTTAGTACGAATGACCTTTACTATTGGATTACTAATTAAGTCTGACTACCTGATTCTAGATGTTTTTCCATTTTGGGAAATCCGAGACGATCCTCTTTGAGTTCTGGAAGACTTCAGACGTCGGAAGTTTGCTTGGGTCCCTCCTCATTGTCTTCCTCCTGGCCATTGTGTACGAGGCACTCAAGTTCTACAGAGAATATCTCCATCGGAGCTACATGAAGACTTTATCCTACAATACTATCACCGTCCCTCTAGAGAACGGAAGCAGCGTTAGGGAGACCCAGACCGTGGTCCAGTAAGTACTAACCCAATTAGTCCCATTCCCTGTCATTGGCAACGTTTACACCAATAAGCGCCCACACTGGAAAAATCTTCCGGGAAAAATTGGCCAAGAGTTATTCATGGGGAGAACCGGTCGCTGGAGGAAACTGACCTATGCTATATAGAATTTCGCAAATATGGCTCCATTTTTGATATTATATTTGGAGGGGAACACCGTTGGGAAGCCGAGTCGGAGTTGAAGTTCTCGTCTACTGACTGTGGGGAGCCGGAGGCATATTATTGGGATTTCTTCTAATTCGACTTTTACTTTAATTTAGGAAATCGAATTATGAAGAAAATTATGTTTTACAAAGAATTATAAAAAGCCAGATCGCCGACGCGGCTCCAATGGGTAATAGTATGTAGTTTAACTCATACAGAATTGAACCGACAATCGCTTTGCGTATTACTGCAAGGTCTGTGAAGCCTGTGGAATTCTTAGCAGGCTTTCCGCGAGTTATTCAACAGACCTGAGTTTGTCTTGTCCCACTCTTCTGGTCGGAATTTCCCGTTCCTCTTGCTAACGTTAGATTTTACAAAAAATATTTTGATTCTGTTTCAGAGTCAAGATGTTCAGCTCAATGCACGTGATCCAGACGGTGCTCCATGTCATCCAGTTTGTGATTTCTTACTTCCTCATGCTCATCTTCATGACCTACAACGTCTGGCTCTGCCTTTCGGTGGCCTTTGGGGCTGGGGTGGGCTACTTTCTCTTTGGCTGGCAACGGTCTGTTGTGGTGGATCTCACTGAACATTGTCATTGAGGGAAAATAACAATAGGTACTTACGAAACGTGTGTGCGTCACGGTGCTCAAACGCATAGCGGAATCTACATAGTATTGGATATCACAGGTCCGAAGGTTCATACTCTTTATAGGACTATTACCAATGTTATCATTGTATGCAACGCACATATTTTTTAAGTCTAATATACGAATGAGGTCCGTATGTAATTATTTGGTGAGGGGCGTGCCCCTAATATGGGTTGGTGCCATATTTGGGTAATATTCAGGGTAATATAAATACATACATTGGGGTTCTGGGACTGTATACAGTTGAAACAGATCACGAATTCCAATGTTACAAAAAGGCCGATATATCACAGCTTCAAACTTTTAAATTGTACAAATCATACGTAAGTTATGTAAGTATCTTTACTTTTCCTCCTTTTCTATAATTCAAGGATGGTTTTATTTAACTTATTATAATTGTGATTAAAATGGTAAAATCAGATTCTAAATTGTTATAGGTATTGGTATAATACGTATGCTCTAGGAGAACGGATAATTAATTGATCCTATTGTACAGGCTCGAGCCAGGTTATATAAGATCACAATTATATTCTTCCACATGGAGCAAACTCAAGAGCTTTGTAATAAATTAAGTAAGTTTTTCTGTAATTCCTGTCTTTTATGAATATACCCCTGAATTTGCTGTAAACTATAAATATGTGATAAAAATTTCTCTTACGCCTTCAACGAGGCAGTACAACCAAAAATTGATATTAACAATTAGAATAGCCTACTCTTATATTGTACTATGGTCATAATGTAGTTGGCAACAACAGATATGTTCACTTGATTTGAATTTGGAAATGAGAAAGCAGTCTGGCCTCTTTCTTTTGAGATCTGAGAATCTTCCCTCCACAACTTCAATATTAGGCAATCCTTTCCTACCAATAAACAAACGTTTGCATCGATCTTGCAGGAATTTCCAGGAACACGCTCCCTCTCTCCTCATCGTACAGGGAAACTTTGGCATCATACGACAATCTGGAAACAAGAAAAAGGAAAAATAAGCATATTTTTATTAAGGTCCCCCAGTCTTCGGATCCAAAATGAATTTCGGACCCAGCTACTCCAGTAATTCATTTAAGGGTTATACGAGAGGCATTTCATACGTTTTGTTGGGGTTTAAGTCATTTAATATAGAAATATGTTAATTCTACAATATAGTCGTTGACATGTGCACAGCTTGCAAACGTCAGTCTAAGACATGGCTTCTCAACCTTGGATTCTAAACCGAACTTCTTGTATTCCAGTAGACAGTAAAAATAGTCTTCATTATACAACTTGTTAAATTTTGTAAACGTTGAAATGCCTTTTATGTAAAAGTTTCACTTTTATTTCATGTTATAGTCTTTGACTGTCCCCAGAATTTTCCTTTATGAAAGTAGGTAAATCTGTCCCCAACATTTAAGGCTCAAAGAAAGGGTGAAAACTTTGACTGTCCCAAAGTCTTAATCGAATCTTGGATTTACAACGAAGAGCAAAATTGAGAAATTGAGCGGCTCCCATGTTCAGAACGTTAAAGGAGTCCCAAGGCCCGACGAAAGTTTGTAAATGGTCCTCGTGTAAGAGTGAGCGGAGAGGAGGAATGACTTGGGAGCAATTTGATATCTAGGTCCGCGTGTGTGGGAATGTGAATAGGTTGGGATAATAGATGCGTTGTTGGGAGTAGCTGGACAGGAGAGATGAGTTTTCTTATTACGGCCTAGTATTCGTATTGGATGAAAGCGGAAGAATGCTTTGGGCCAAAGTGAGCCGGTAAGACAAGGAAGACGGCCTAATATATTGGACTGTATCTCCGGATTGGTATTTAGCCGCCCTGGGAGGGTAGCCAGAGAGACAGGGAGCAATTGATTAGGAAAGTTGATGATCCTCATCACTAGCCTGTCTCATCATTGTCTCCACCCACTAGCTCCACTATAAATGTAAGCACGTGGGGACAATCAACAATGAGGGGCTCAATTACGAAAACCATTTATTAACGGACCTCATATTCCGTCCCCCAACTCCTCGGCCAGGAATTTCAGATATTACTACTACTACTCTTATAAAGGTCTCCGGAAATGTGCACCAAAAAGGACTAGGTAGTACAAGGTTAATATTGCAAACTTGGGGCAGCTCTAATTCTCTGGCACCACGTTAGGAACATTCTTGGAATCAAACAAAAATTATTTAACCTCTCGTTTACGTGTAACTTTAACTTTGGCCCATGTAGATCTAAACCCTGACACCAACAGAGGTGGCATTTTGTACGTGATGCCGTATAAACATGCCTATTGTAAATATGATTGAATTTCATTAAGTTTTGGCTAACCCAATGTTTCAATTGTATACTGTTAGCAGTGCCTAGGCTTTATACGTAGGTGAAAGTAGTGAAAGTTGCAGACCCTGGATCAATTTTGGATGGCGCTAAAGTTTGTCCAATTCATAAGAGAATTTAACGAGTAGGTAAAGTTATAATTTTTAATTACGCCTCATTCTAATCTAAAGGGCTTTTAGTCCAAAATTTCGTCCGAATTCTATCGGTTATTTGCAAAGAATTGACTTTCATATAAGTGAAAGTTATGTGATAATTTGATCCGAATAGTAAAATATTCATGGTTAGAATTGCACCCAGAACGAAGCCAAGCGAAGGTTAACATGGAAGAGCTGAAATACATGAGGAATTGGAGGTGCGGAGAGGAGAGAGGCTCAAAGGGTATGGATATGGGAAGCTGAGTTCAGAAATGGACTCACTTATTGAGGAGGACGATCACGGTTCCATTATCAGGCCGGAGGAATGCAACAGATTGCAAATTTCGTGGGACATGTGTGCCGCTCATTTCAATTCTGACGGAGCCCGGCGGGACGAACTTGGAGACATGGCCGATCCCGTAGTGGATCGGCTGCTTGAAGAACTCATCAGTCTTTGGGTTGACCAGAACCGCTGCGTCAGCAGCCCACCGCGCCCAGTTCGGACCGCCCGAAGTACTCAGGGCCAAGTTCCAATCGATCCAGCCTCCCACCCAGTTCCGCATGTCCTGAAACCCCAACCAACCAGACCCTGATTAATATTGTCACTATACTCGGGCTCCAAGCTTCAAAAGTTGTTGGGCTAAGTAGGCTCCGGAGAGCCTCCTCCTCTCATTATGATCTATTAATCCTGGCCAATGTGGGGGCCTTGGAGGGGAGAGGCCCTAATTTCATGGCCTACGGCTTCTTTTGATGGATGTCGGAAACTTGGACTCTCTCTCTAGCCATTTCAGCCTCAACTTCGCCCAAAGCTCATAATCCTTTCCCCTGAATCAATTATTACCGTACAACCGTAATTAAATCCGAGCCTCTCAAAAGATTCCAGCTCTTCCAACCTTTGCCAGACTGACTTTGGAGCTCCTTTCTCCCATGAAATTGTAGCTGGAGGCCCAGCCTTTATTCCTTAATAATTAATTCGGAGGGCATATAGAGCTCCCTACGCAGTCCATTAAATCCTTATTCAGACGTGTTCTGAGTTATTATATCTATAGGTCGGAGGCAAGTTCGGGCTAGCCGAGCTAGGTACTATGTACTAGCTACACGTTTGGGCGGGCTCTAATTGGATATTCTGCGTCTAGACACAAGTTTGACAATAATTTAAAGTACATTATTTGAGAAGTCCCCGGAGGAATGGAGGAAGTTAGTGTGGATAAAAGTTTTGGGGTGGGAGTCCAGGTTAAAAATATGAGTGAGAGGCCTATAAAGGCGGGATTCTCACAGAATAATATTGAGAGTGAGAGTCCGGGGAAAGTTGGGAAGTTTCTCAGATTGAGACTCTCCCCAGAATCCGACATTTAGCACTCATATAAAACCGAGGCGATTAGATCTAAAATGCTTTCCTTCCAATGACCATTTTTTCCTCTACATTGGGTCCTCAAGAGAAGGAATTTGGCCGAGGCATATAAACCTAATACTACTACTACCATTTGTAGAAAGTTGAGAGAGTCCCATTCCGGGGTCTATCCCTATGTATGTATATGACAGAGTCATTCACGTGGTCCAGCCCTTCTAAGACTGAAGATGGAGTCGAGGCCGGCCCTCTCCTCAATTTACTGATTTCCAAACATTGGATGAAAACAAGAGCTGAATGAGAAAATGTTGTGAGGGCGGGCGGAGACTCTATATAGCTACAATTATCTATGTTGCAGATTGCGTCTAGAATTGACTGTAATATAACTATGCTGACTAATCAGTCTGGATATGGATGCCCGAGCTCAATTAATGTAAAATCTCGCTTAGAATTTCAAAGGTCCAAATCAGAATTTGTTGTTCTTTCGAATAGTGGAACTTGTTTTACAGTGTGAGGTGCAGATATTACTTAAAGAATTATATTTCATCTCGATATTTAAATAATTATATTGTAAACAAAATTCCACCATTATTGGAAAGAATATAAAAGTTTCCTTGGGAGCCAAGCTTTGGCAAGAATGAAGAAGATGACCTTGTTGCACTATGAAATTCTGATTGAGCGGAGTATGTATGCTGTTCAATTCTGTAGAGAATCGTGAACATATAAAGAGAGTAGATAGAAGGAAGATGGTTGCTGGAGAAAGGAGGAAACTTACGTTTATGATAGCCCCGAGATACGTCTCAGCTCGTTCCCAACTTCCTAGAATGACTTTCTCGAATTCCCAAGGGGTGAATCCTGTAAATTGATCCAGGAGGGAAAGGGAACAAGAGAAGAAAGTTGAGATCAGATTAAGATTTTTGATAATTGAGATATTTTTCGGAGGCCCTCTCCTTCTAATGGAGGAGAGGCCTATATATTAGCATTAGGAGCTGGTGGGCTATAATCCGGGTATACCTTCCGGTTACCTGCAGACCTGAATCGAATCAACTAATTGAATCAATTCCGGATGAAGGGATTTCTAGGCCTGGGCTCCTGCCCCTACGCCCATAGGCACTGGACTCCTTCTACAGGCCAAATGGAACGGAAGATGGGAAGGGTATTTACTCCGCTTCCCCTTAGCTCAGCTAATAGCTAAGATCAGCTCAACTGAAAAACCGGTTTTATGGTTATTGAATCACCTAAGGACATACTATCAGCTTCCTTTGATATCAGTCCTCCAAACTCTGAAAAGCTCCTAAGTTCAACCGAATCCATCTACTATCTAGATACAGCACACGCTTCCCTCAGTCTCAATCAGGCAAAACAATTACGGAATACCTTCTGCTCTTAATGTTGGAAAATGCAGACATTCAGTGAAATAAATTAGATTTTCCTGATCCAAATCTAGCCTAACTTAATCTGATCTACCAACAGTAAGTTAATCTAATATGGCGTAATATTACCAAACCTAATCAAAACTCAACTTAATTAGGTACTTGGAATTAATACCTGAAACTATCTAAATTCATTGAGGTATAAATTATGACGCTTTATACCTACATACCTACACAGTAAATCTAGTCCATGCATATGCGTATATAGAACATTACCAGACACTGCTGGATCTGATTTAAAACTTTTAATTTCCACGTTCTGTGACGGCGTGAACGTGAATTACGGCTTTGGTTCATATTAGCGGAGTTCCCAGGCTTCTGCGGCCAATTGTGTCAAAGACTCGACAGACTCGACCTATGCTGTAGCATTTCCGGTATTACCAAGTTGGATGCCAGTCGGATTGAACTATAATTTGAGTTGATTAGCCTGCTCAGCCCTTTAGAGGTTTGTGCCAGAGACAACAATTGAAAGCAGGAAAATTGAAGTAGAACCTTAGGCGGGATAGGAAATAAGAAATGGCTATCTCTCAGCGGGACCTGGAAACGGCTCCTATTTATACGAATGATAAAGTGATTTATGGACGTCCGCAACTTTGTAATAATATACCGTTGAAATATTCGTTGGATAGTCTGGGAGAGTGAGTTATACTGGGCCTAGGACTCTTTTAGGGCCCGATCCCTGGCCCTCCTCCTTGGTAATAAAAACCTGACCCAGTGTCGTACCTAGACATGCTTCCGTTTGGACGATGAAGTAATCTGGATACTTTCTGTGGAACCGGGAGAGCACGTCTGGGCTCGTCAGAAAATCAAAGTACCAGTGAGTCCCGACCCCGCTAACATACTGGGACGAGTCCGGGTTCTCCAGAATCTACAAAGAAAAAATAGAGCTGGGACTAGGACCTCGAGAACCAGGGCCCAGACACATTTGATTCATTCATATTCATTCCTTGACATCCCCACGTTTTACATATCTTAGAATTTTCAATTCAAAATTCAAAGGCCGGGCCCCTCGGAACCAACACCAGGAGTCCCCTAATGCATCCCAAATCCGCCCACCCCGACCCAGCCAGACGAGACAATTTAATTCAGGCTCCTCATTTATTTTTCCATATAAATCTTTGGCCTCAAAGAGAATTATTAGGGGAGCGGGAGGATCCGCTCACTCAAAGTGTCAAAATAGTTCCCCATGTCCCAATAATTTATCATTTGCTCTGAATCTCAATTCCGAGTGAATCGAGGGTAAGTGGCTACCTCTTTGGCCCAGGTAGGCAGCACACCTTTGTTGTCATCCATCATGATGATTTTGACGGGACTGTCTGGGAGCTCGGATTTTAGAGTTGGGCCCAAATTATTTGCAATCCATTTCCTGGCCTCGGCCGCCGTCCAGCCCATGCAGTTGAACGGAAACTTGGGCACGAACCCGTTGAACGGCTCGTTCCCCGTCGTCAGGCCCCAGATCCCAATATCCTCCTTCTGGTAAGACTTTATGAACCTGTCCAAATAATTCTCACACTCTGATTCTATGTATTTGTCTCATAAGCTTCTGATAAAGTTTCGCAACTTGCTGACTTGGCTTGAGCGGATCAGGGCTTGTGTCTATAATAATACAGGAGCGTCGTCAAGCTTCCCTTTCGGGAGGGCCAAAAACACGTAATCCAATAGATTCCGTCAACGGAAAAAATGTCAGTTTGATCTAATCAAAAGTAGTTAAACTCCATTTTCGAGAATAAGTTTAGAAATCCGGCGCATATGTTGAGCCCAAGTCAGAAATGATTGCCAAAATATCTAGTATTTGTCTGACTGATTCAATTGAGAACTTCTTTTTTGCTCTGCGCTGAATACGCTCCTCCTGTAATGAGCTTATGAGCATTATGAGTTATTGAGTAGGTAGTAGTTGAGACAATAGGATGATCGAATGAGGCTCGGATCCATTTACTGGACTCAAAGAAGGAATTGCAGGTTGGCTGAAATTAAGACTCTGGAATCGGATCCTTACTTGAGAATATAATCGGCCCAGACTTGATAATACTCTTTCCGAAGGACTCCAGCACCGTTCAGCCTATTGTTCGTCTTCATCCAAGCAGGGGCACTCCATGGTGATGCAATGAGAATGAGCTTCCCTTTACTCAGGGACTGGGCCCACTTAATGTACGGGATCTAAGGAAAGAAGTGGAAATTAAAGTAAAATCACTACAATGGATGAGCATGACGCACGACTTGTAATTTATATGGAGGATGGAGGAACTGGAGATGTTGCAAAACACCTTCATAGGACATGATTGATTTGCTTTCGCCAGAATTGGTCCAATTCTTAGGTTACGCTTACCTACTCACCGCAAATTATAGGTTGTAAAAGCCGTGTTAAATAAGGTTGCGACAAAAGCCACAGAAAAATGAAAGTAAGGTTTCGGAAGGCGGTATACAAATAATTGGCGGAAGAGGCTGATAAATATGCAATAAGGTGATATGATACCTGCCCATACCTGCCTACTCAAAAATATCCTCACCAAAAACCAGGATATAATTTAGCCTCGGCGTATTCTTAGCCTCCGCTACACAGGCCTTGGGTTTCAGAGTCTTTACTAATTGGTCCCAACCCCAGCCCAAGCGCCAATCCAAGTCCAAACTGTTCAAACAGAAGGCCCAACATCAAGCGTACCTGTACGAATGCCCAGGCCTTGTTTGTACTTTACGTTACGAATCATCTACCTAATTGGTAATTTTACCCCCCTGCCTATTTAGGTTCTCTGTCCTCAAATCCGAAGGTGGTTGGTTCCTGCTCTATGCATAAACATTAGTGAGTATAACTTGGTTATAGGTATGACTTCCCCTTGACGTCAATGAAGAGCGCGGAGCCGTACATTGAGTTCCTTAGAAATGTGAGTGGTTCATTAATGTGATTAGAATAGAGGCTGGTTTGTGGATGGATTGTGTCCTGCCTCCTCTTATGATTATAATAGGCGTAATATCATAAAGGGAGTGAGGGTGGCGTAGATACAGGGATCTGGATTAGGGGATCCCTCCTGGTCTCTGGGCCTGAGGAGGCCACTTAGGGCGGGAACCCTGTTAAAAGGGCGTGAGGATGAGGAAGGAGAAAGTATTCTTTGGTAAGGAAAGAGAGTCAACAGAGCTTGTTTACTTTGAGTTTGTAGTCTTCCGGCTGGAGAGAGAAATGTGTGAGGTTCGTGTCCGGGAAAGAAAGATCATCATAGGCGTAGGGCCGAGTGGAAAAATCAGTCCCGCCGATTGGAACTCTGCCCAGACTATACTCATTTCCATCCCCACCGAAATATGACCTAAACCAGGGAAAAAAGGAATGAGAACCAGAGGTCCGCCAGCTCTATCTACAACATCTTGGACCCTCGGACCTACTACATAATATTCCGGAGGGAGTCAGCTCAATTCTGGGACGGCCATTTGGGCATAGTACATAGCAGTAGACTGCTTCCTACCATAGTTACGTACATTTATATGGATGAGTGCAGTATACATATACATACGAACTTTCACCAGACGAAAATTTTTAAATAGACGTGTACATAGAAGGAAATATGACTATCATTTTGATCAATACTTAATAGCGTGCTAACGTTCACCATGCAAAAAGTGATACAAGATAAAAGTATATACATTCATTTTCTTTGCAATATACAATCATTATTAGCGTTTGAAGCCATCCCGAGCTAGAAATAGAACGTATGGCTGCGTTTAGGCGTAGGCGTAGCAAAATGTAAGGTGGCATCAAAAGAATTGAATATAAAAAAAACTCTCATTAAAAAAATTTCATTAAAAAAGCTACAATTAGGCCTCATAATTATGGAAGAAAGGATTAAAGTTGTAAGTATGCTTCGTTCAATTCTACTACTACTTTTTACTGGAAATTATTTACTTTTAGGTTGTAAAACAGATCTTTTTCGATTTGCAGTCAATGAAAGAGATGCAGTTTCTCCCGCGGAGAAAGCAATGGAAAATATCACAAGGCACACCGGATAAGCCGAAGTCTGTACAGAATTGAGCTAGAACCCTTTCGAGGAGGACTGGTGGAGAAGGACTCTCTCTTTCCTGTTGGATTTCCTTGGTGAGGGTCGGATTGATACATTGCAGTTTGTCTTGACATTTAATATCGAAGGAAATTGGACGCGGAGCAGGAGGCTTTTCTTGGGAAGACGAACGTCCTTCGCCTAACCTCCAGTGTCCTTCCCCGAAGACAGTTTTATATTACAGGCTGCTGCCTGCTACCTTATAGGCCTCTATGCAGAGAGAGAGAGCTCCCCGGGCCCCGGCACTATATTAAAAGTTAAGTTTGGTCCAAAGGTTGAGTACTTACTTCATGAGGTTCTCCTGAGTCCCTTGGCTGAGTGAAGCCATATTGAGCCCGGCCGCATCCGTGAAGGAGCCCCCGATCCCAATGACTTCCTGATACCGGCCTAGCCGGCTAATACGAAATTTAGAGATTCGATTAGGCCGAGGGAACTCTCCAACTAGAAATCCGTAGAAAGGCAGAGTAAGAGCAGAATAGCAGTCAGAGAGGCCAAATGGGGAGACGGAAGTGTGTGGGGAAAGGAGGCAGGTGAAAGTTAACTTATTCCGCAAGTTCCTCTAAAGTTTACACATTGATAAGAAGAGAGGGCCTGTTGTTCCACTAATCCCAGCCCAGTTGTAAATTACTTAGAAAGAACCAGAACTCGGGCACTCCCTGGTACCTAGGGCGAGGGCAGGCGGAGGGTTATGGTAGTCCTGGGATCAGGCATTATGGTCCCAGTTATTCCTCAGGCCCATCAGGCGCCCATCTCTCATCATCAACCCAGACCAGGGATATCATTTACCTTTGAATTCCAACTAATTTAGGGATATTTAGTAGGAAGGGGAGATAAGAGAGGAAAATGTGCCCAGGCCACGCACCTTGGAGTATGTCGAAGAATCTTCTTGAGCGGGACTGGGACTGCCGTGCTGTCCGTCGTCTCCTTGAGTCCAACTCGTTCCCATAAATTGTGGGGAGCGGACTTGATTGTGGTTGGGACGGAGGGAGGCCGTGCTGGTGGCTGTTGAAGAGGAGGCTGGATTTATGAAGACGTTGACCGGTCTTGGAGGAAGTGTAGATCTGGATCAGGCCATCAGAGCCGCCGCTCCTCCACGGAGACGGAACTACGAGGCTCGGAGCTCTGTCACAGTACGTAGAGTTGCAGACGCAGACCACGCTCCCGCGACCAAAGTCCCTCGCTTGGCAGGGAAGACCAGGCTCAGGTCCAAGGCTCCCCGGATCCCCAGCTGTCATGTATATCATCAAACAACGTTTCCTTAAATCCCTACGCAGAGCAGGCGAGTTGGACGCTTAGCATTTAGCATTATGTGCACGACAACCCTTCTCGAACTGGCTTAGTATGCTCCTTATTTAATCAGCACCAAAAATATGCTCTCTAAAAAGAGAGGTCACATAAATTTGGTGGTAATTTAGGGAGTCAAAGTCTAGGAGTGACGATATTGGCGTCCATTTAAACAGATTGTGGGGAGATTTAGTATCCAAATATCTACTGTACAATGATTCATGGTTTGCGAATTATTGCGCCAGAAAGGAAAACTCCTATGTATATAGTTCTCTGGTGTAAGCTACTTTCTAATTTCAGAAAGAATAGGCGTTGACTGATTCGTTCGCTAAAGCGGAGCTTATCAACTTTAAATTAAAAAAAAATAATAATATCCTATAAGTACAGCTGCATGCGTTCCTAGTTGGAGGATTCCCTCCAGACGTTGCGCTATATACATGTATGTATTCTATACATATGCATCAAGGGAAATTGAATATACTAAGGTACGGCCAATCCAGAGATTTGAACGATAGGCGGAGCTAAGCAAGGATGAAAC
>JAQFZY010000904.1:0-20174 GCA_034696285.1 Hypogastrura burkilli
TAGCATAACAGTTCATAGGTGCTTTGTTTCTGTGACATGGTTTGCTAACATCACACCATTTGTAGAGTTACCTAATGGATTTATTTACTGAAAATATTTGTACTAATTACTTCCAAACATAGAGCCAAACCCGCTAAGCGGCGGAGCCGCGTGCGCAAGTATATGACACGAGCCGAAGGCGAGGTCGTTACTTGTAAGTTAGATAATATTAAGCCTGAGCCTAGACTTGGTTTGGATTACAAAATACGAATTTATTCCTATGACGCTGAACGTTTAGATTACATAGGACGTCGATTTTACTGGTTTATACTTTTTACAGGTATGAAAAGTATGTACTAGTACAGGGAATCCCGCGAAGATTCACTAGAGAAAGTATACCACATATCTTATACCAGTACTCTTTACTTGCCTATCTTCTATGAGACAGATGTGTCAGGTACAGACCTTCGGGCATGACGCAAAAAAAGCACAAAATGCTTTCACAATATTCTAGAACTCTCGACAAGCTCATTTCCATTGAATTCATAGAGCACGTCTCCGCAAGTGACAATGACAATACGTAATACGTTGTAGTAGGTGCAGGGTACATAGCGGCCTCAACCACTGGAACTGGACTATAGAGCCTCTACGGTAAATCACTGGGGATGTCATATCATACAGAGACTTGATGGTCTTTCCCCTCCTGCTCCTTACCAATGAGTGGGATTGATTCTGAAGTCTCAGGCATTTTCTCTGCAATGGCAAGCATGAAGACGGAGAAGGCGAGGAGGACGGTGATCCCAAGTGCAACTTTCTCCCCGGAGTCCGGCGGGAGGCAGAAGACGAGGAGCGTGAGGCTCGAGAGCATCAGGCAGGGAAGGACCACGTTGTAAATGTAGTATCTACACCGCGGCAAGCAAGGGGAACAAAAATACACAAATTAACCGACTTCAAAAAGGAAAACGAATAAAAAACCGTTCAGCCTTCCTATTAGATTTCCTGTTCCAAATAAATCATCATGATCATGACTTGGTTTGCCATATGCCATAGTATCGTCTGACTCATGAGCGGCGGGCTTCCAAAACAACTCCTACCGACACCGACCGCCCACACGTTTCTCCAAGTCCCGGGCGGACTTCCATTAAAAGCGGCTTCTGTCCCTTAATCATAGCCAGTATACATGTCGCATGTGGCAGGAGCACGAGGCAAGGTCTTGGCCCCGCGTCAGCACCAATAAACACGTATAAATCCTGTTTATTTATTGCCTACTCATAATGATTCATAGGCCGACTTACAGTGTTTTACGACGGATAATGAGCGTGATGGTGACATCAGGGAAGGGCTCTGGACAGCAGGAGTAGTAGACAACGTTCCGCTGGAGCTCGGCCTCCAGGAGCTCCCATTCTCCATTGGAGATGTAGTTGGAGAGGTCAACTTCGGAAGTCCGGTTCGTCACGTCAACCTTCAGTGTATGTAAAAAAAAAGGAGTCAATAAAAAAAAATGTTTTTGATCCATTTTCTTCATATTTTTTATATTTGATTGACAAAGGCATATAATTCCGAATTCCGTACGCATTAGAAATTAGAATTCGTATGCTTTCCCTCTGGCTCAGTTACGTTAAGATCCGAAAGTTCGACCTGCTTCCTAGCCTATTTATAACCATTGAAGTCCATTAACGTAACCTGTGCTTTTGTAATGTTTTGTATTTTAACTACACGTTTCTTAGTACTGTTGAACGTATTTGAAATGAAAACATTGGTAGCGGGTTTTTCGGTGCCAGTTTAGAGGCAGAGCTGAGTTGTACACGTAGTTAATTAGGTGCTAATGAATCGGATAGTGCGTCGTAGAGCCGTATATACGGCCGACTGTGTCTGTACATATGAAATATATACGGATACTGCCTACTACTGCGTATATTGCTCATGATTACAAATTGTAATTAATTGCGCGTCAGTGTCATCCAACCGTGAGATACTATGTAGAAGACTGAATATAACATTTATTCGGGAATATCTTCCATCAAGTAGCTTGTACATATAATTGTAAGCCAGTTAAGAGTGAGCAATGATGAAGTATGATTGAGACAAGTATTATTGGTGCGTACGAGTAGGGCCAGGTAAGAATATAAAGGTAAAGCCTGCTGCTCTAGCGAAGATGACCAAGCTATCTTTATGTAACACGTACACAAAGACGCGCATCCCTATTGTTATTAACTTCCACCCTTTCTGGCAAATTCATATGCACGAGGCATTACAAGCTATAAAAAAGAGGTGTACCTACTTCCCTTTAAGAGGGGAAAGGGGCAACACATATGATATAAAGATTCGTTCTATACTAATAAGGCCTGAAGGTACAATGCCACAATAATATTAATAGTAGGTACATACATCGTATCTCTTATGTTGATGTGTCCAACGACAAAGATCCAGACTTTCTAATATTACGTAGACGGAGGCTATAATTATTTTGCCTTTAGGAAAGGGATCTGAGTTGGAGTTGGAGACTTTAATCCTTGGCATGCCTTTCCTACCTTAACTTGTTTTTCTCAAAGACGTTCTGACCGAGTCTCAGCCTTGGATCGGTTATATTTTTACTTCTTTCTGCCCAAAAGATTGTTGTTCAATTCTGTAGTAAGCTCCGTCTAACCTTCTACACTCCTTAATCTCCTTCTTGGCCGAAATAAACTTCCCAGCGGACTGGAGTCGACTATACCTACCACAAGTTTGGCAGTGGCAGTCTGTCCTAAGGTTCTGGAGGATTCTGTCCGAATTTACAATAGTAGGAGCAGAACCCTTACTAAGAAACTGCAGTCGTCCCTAGAATTTGGATTACGAACTCAACATGAATCTTCTCGTAAGTTCGGATTTGTATTTTGTAAGCTTGCTTCCTCAAATTATAATATGTAGTATTATGCAAAATACCTGTTGAATGTCCCATACAAAGAAATGTACGAATCTTACATTTTCGTTACAAATTTTAAGTTAGGTATGAGTATAGTTCACGATGGGCCTAGCAAAAAATGATACTGTAAGATTTTAATTTCAACCAGTTGAAAAGATTCAATGTACGTCATCCACTCTTGTTTTCCAGATACTTTTGACAATTGTCGTGGGAATATCCCTAGGCCTGACCTCGGCTCAACAGCAATACTCCCGGCAGAGAGTCCACCGCCCTCGTCAAGAGCAGCATCAAGCCTATGAGGCGTCCATTGAAGAGCCCCTTCCTACGCTGAAGCCTAAAGTCTACGAGGTTCGTAGCCAGCAGTCCCCTAACAACGGTGACGGGACTTTCCAGTACTCCGTTGAGACGAGTGACGGGCTCCATGCCCAACAGAACGGGTTCCACAACAAGCCGCAGTCCTCTCAAGTCCATCAGGGGAGCTACACAACTTTCGACGAGCATGGCCAAGTCGTACAAGTTAATTACGTGGCGGACAAGGACGGATTCCGTGTGGATAGGGACAGCCTACCGACCTCTCCGCCAGTCCCGGCCGAGCACTTGAAGGCCAGAGAGGACATTCTCAGGCAGCAACAAATGATACGGAATGAGCGGCTCGGGAACTTGAGGGCGGCTTATGCTGCTCATGGACTCTAGGCCGATCAGCTATTATGAGTCCCTCTGGTCTCAGGTGGAGATCACTTCATTAAGTTAGATGCTCCTACATCCATGCTATTGAGAATTGAGACCTATTTTCATGGCTTAATTTAACTTAATGTTTTTTGCTGAGTCCTCAGCTTACACCAAGTTCAGGCCAATCTTAAATTCGTTATTAGAATACTTCTGATGTATAATTGTAGGGTAAACTCGAGCCATTAAATTAATGGTCTTCTCGAGCGCATATTTTTGTACTGCATTATAATTGCTGGTCACTAAATAGAACTAATAAATATTCGACTTCCGTTCTATGTGTTATATAATACCTACCCGAGCTCAGTTAACAATAATTATTGGCAATAGGCAGTATTTGAGATATGTTCCACTTATACTGTATATCAACGTTCCACATGCAAATTCACTATCGTTTCCGGCGGAACTTTTATTTTTTCTTAATTCTGTTTTTGAGTAGCCAGGTACCTACCATTATTATTGCACTTTTACAAGGTCAGCGGTATATGATGTTTTACGATTTGAAAAGTATGACCAAGGGCTGTGGAAAAAGTGTGGGATTATTATAACCTAGAACGCAGTCTTTGAAAGCATGAAATAAACGTCCAGTCTACAGCATGATTTAACATAATTTATACATTCTACAGTACAACAACATTTAAATATATGCTGGTAAGTACCGTACACAATCTTCCAGAGTGCCATTTAATCACCAACTTTTAGCATTAATATTGGAATATTATGTATATGAAGCTCAAAGCTCAACACTTCATAGAAAAAGTAAATACATGTCAGTGTCCAAAGCAGATATTCTGATTCAAAATTCGACTATCGATTGCAGAGAAAAGGCAATATAACATCTCTTAACATACATACGAGCCAAAGAAGTCAAGTATTTCTAGAGGACATGTATCATTTTTATACATATATCAACCATCTACCTACGCCCTGTTTGAACTGGCTTTTGACTCTGAGATCAAATTATTTTTACACCTACACCTTAAAGCTCGAGTTACACAGAGCCAATGCAGTTGGCTCAATATACCGAACGTGGGGGTTGGGTCAATATTTGATTAGGCAGTATAAGGGTTGGGTCTTGAAAATGGAAGATCCCGTCTTAGAGTATAGTATGCATGTCCCAGTAGCCTTGCTGCTGTTTTTAAACATGACGAGGGGCCTAGAGTGAATACGTAGTTTGCCTCCGAAGTGAAAGTTGAGTGAAAGTAGGGCGGACTGCCTCCAGCATAAATAAGGCCATTTAATTCCTAATGAATGCCGTACCTGAAACCCGTTGTACGTCCATGACCCCAGCTTCAGCTTACAGATCTGATCGTCGAAGGGGAAGTAAGTGACGTCGACGGGGCAAGTGCTACGGAACTTGGTCGGGGGCGGCCAGAACACTTTCCCGTTGAAGTCAACCATGGCCCGGCTCGGCATGTAGCCCCGGGTATAGTCATCAGCCCTGGAAAACAAGATTTGTGACGTGAATAGCCGCCCCAGCCCACAGCAGCGTGTTATGTGCATACTGCATATTACAATGAAGTCCAGATAGGAATTATATCCATTAGACGGAATACATTTCGCACACAGAGAGAGAGAATTAGGATTTTACGAATGATTAATTCTGAACGCTCTGTTAGTCAGGCTACATGGGAATGAGACAGTGAGTTGGACACATTAAATGCATGCACAGTGGACCCTTCCCAACATAACATCCAGCAGTATGTCTGCTTCCATGTGTAAGGATTAGAATGAATTTTTCACGTGCAATAAAGCTCACCCATGCTCTCTATACATATAAATTCCTAACGCCACCCGCAGGTCCGAGATAATGCCCAGGGAATTGTGTTTCGTTCGGTATAAATTATCCTCACAATTTCGGGAACGCAATAAATAGTGCCTCTGGGATAAGTGACGCCATTGCCAGGCTCATAATAATAGTCAACGGAGTAATCAACACGAATAAATTGCAGGTCGTGATCCAGAGATGGGTCCCAGTTTTAGAGAAAGCATGGAGAAAGCTCAGGAAAAGCCGAAAACTTTAAAACAGAACATAAGATTGGATTGCTATACTGTATAATTGACCTTTTAATGTGAAAGCCAAGGAAGCGTGTGATTAAGCTGATTTCTTAATTAGTGACAGAATGACTTACGAGTTGTAGAGAACGATGTCCGGGAGCCATAGCCGGTCACAGGGTAGGCGGACTGAGGTCAGGTTGCTGTAGTCATTTGGATCCCAGCGTAGCAGCTCGTCATTCCATTCCTGAAATAGGGACAAAAATGGCTTGATTCAAGGAACTTTTAATACATATTCGTATTTGAAATATCTTGAAACTTGGAACATTTACGATGCTAATGTAGACCCCAATGGTGGTCATAAGCCTTGTCCGTTGTCCTTAATAAAATACTGCGCAGGACATTGCTTCACATATGCTTATTTTTGTGTTTTGTTTAGGAGCTGACCTGTGTTTAGGTCAATGATCACCTGCATCCGCCCTAATCAAGCAGTAAACATATTCCTACACTATAGCCTGGGAAAACCACTCTCTTTTACAATCCCTATAAAGTCCTGGCCGTTTCCGTTCAAGAGCACAACGTAGGATCAGAAGTCGGAGACGAGGAGCTACAATTTCGAATTTGGGTCGATACTGCCTCTAAACCATTGTGCGAAAACGACTGGATTTATGCTGGATCGGAGGACCCAGAGCAGATCACCATGTGCTACTTATAAATAATAGACCCGACGAAAGCTATTCTTCTAAAGAGTTCCAACCCAGAAAATTTGATAGGCTTGGGTTTAGATTCGGATCTCATCCAATCTCAAACGGATTCATCAAGTATTCCAAATAGAAGTTAGAATTTTGGATTACGTATGCTGCGTGGTGGAAATAGGAGGCACGCATGCATTTATTCACCGGGTCACTGGTGATTGGTGCTTCTAGGTATAACAGTTCGGATAAAGGATTAGAGCGGCGATTTTTCTGGGTTCAATTAGTTTGAATAAGATAAATAATTATGCGGAGTTTTAACCGAAAATTGTCAATTTTCCTTCTTAAAAAAAGAAACTGCGGAGAAAATGACAGAAATTACGTGCTTGCTGAATACTGTAATATTCGGCAGAAACGTTTTTGCTAGAATAACATGGATTGTGCATAGTGAGGCAATAACACAGTATTTGCATCGATCAATCTGAGTTTTTGATATTGACGTTGAGTTATGAGTACAGTGACCGATCCATATTCACTATCAATCACGTGGATAGTCATGCACATAAATTTGCTGATTCGAATGTCATCAATGATCACTCGTTTCAACAGAAGGACAATGCATTTCAGTAAAATTGAGCCTTTTTGTAGGTCAGAATGCCGGCCTAAAAGGTCCCATAAATGAATTACAAAATTGAGAAAGCTGTATCCAAACTTTTACCGGTTTCTCTTTCCAAGGAAACTCATTTCCCAAATTTTCTGAGCCAATTTTTCCATTTAACATTGAGGTGGGCAAAAGTAATGTGAATGTTTGGAATTCCTCCTGAGTTCACGTGTAGTTTCGGAATTGTCTAAATAAATAGAGGGCTTCACTTCACGGAGTTTTATACTATACTTGACACGCTGTAAGCTTATCGGTAATAAGAATGAGACAGTGAGAAGTAGAATGGATCAGAATGGTTGTTTTATATAAATCGTATGTGTCAGTCCTGAGAGCAGGTAAACTTTTTTTTTACGGGATGACAAGGACCAACAAACTCCGTTACATAGGTACGTACCTAAATATTCAAACATCGTAATAAAATACAACCAGTCTTATACAGGCTCAGGAAAAGAAAATGTCAACACTAGTATGCTGTACACCTTTTTAGTTCGTTATCAAAGTATCTACAACAGTGATCAATATATATTTATTGAATAAGCATGCAATGCTTTCTTTGCAAATTACAAAATACAAATATAAGTTATAGGAAATATACTATTTTAATTTCATTTTCAAGAGATTGTTTATTATCCATGACTGCAGCAATATACATATCCAAGCTACTGTTTTTTTATACCAATTGTAAAATGATTACTACGGTTTATAAGTTTGGAATAAATTAAACAATAGTTTCTACAGTAAGTGCGCAGAGCCTAAACGCCTAAAAGCCCGAGCCAGCTTTTTACTTTCCCATTCCAACGGCCCACACAATTCCATTGGAAATAATAATATTATTATACACTCAGGACAGAATGTATCTTAAAACAGAGTTAAATATCATTTTTAATCTGTCTGATGAGAGATGTACGATCTAGGTTTTCATCTGTTATTTAAGTTCAGTGTATAAATTCGAAATTTCAACATGAAAGCTGTTCAAAATTCAAATTTATCAGACTAATCCTAACGGGCAAGTTGAGTTCAGCATGTATCTTTCGAGCAGGAAAAAGTTTACGAACAGTCGATTTTATGAGTCAAATAAATAGTCCTCGTATTATTTGTATGAGAGACTTGAGTAGTATAAGCAGTGGAACAAAAGATTCAATAGATTTTAATTTTTTCGGGTCGAGTTACTTTTACTATTCAAATATCTACATTAACTAAGGTAAACGGTAAATCATCGTTCCTCCCCGTTAAATAAGCTTTGTTTCCGATTCGAAATTATTAATCCGTTTTCCTATTTTTGGTTATTAGCGAATTATGTTCCATAACTAAATATATTTTGCAACTCGTAACATACTCGTACGAGCTCTTCAGGTTTTATGTTTATAGCCTTTAGAATTTAGAATAATTGAATTTTGTCCGACCAAACTAAAGAGCTCTTATGTTCAAACGTCAAACTTTAGAATTTTCTGAATAGGCCCAAGACAACGTCTCAAGATGACATCCCATGATAGATAATATATACTGCTTTATAAAAGGCCGCCTGGGCCCATCTGCCTTCTACATATAAATGGGCAGAGACAGACGCCGAGCTCATAAATGACAGGAATCATTAGGATTAAGAAAAATCCCATAAAAGTTTCCCGGCGTCTCACTCAACGAGTTCACTTCAAGCAATAGTATTATTAGACCCAGATAAGATACTTGTTTTCGTTTCCAGGCGGGACTGAGAGAGAAGGCTGCCGGGACTCGAACTATGATACCCTCCTCCTCCTGTGTCTCTTCAACCTACCAAGTATTCATAGTCGTAAAAGCCAAAGTAAGTCTGTTTGGAAGAGAAAAGAAAACAAACGGTGGAGTAGATAGCGGAGAAAGGAGAAGGCCGAATTCGGCTAACCAGAGAAATTGGAGTCAGAAAGCAGAGCGGAATCCACTCAGATTTCAGTTTTCAACCTCGAAAAGCACGCCGGAATTCCAAACCTCCATCCTTTATGTATGCACATATACCAGTGCTAAATAATTAAATTATAACCTTTAACGCGAATCATGATTAATTCTCCTTCATTACAAATTATGAATGTAGTATAGGTGCCAGAATAATGATAATAATAGCCGTCATATTTGGAAATGGCTTGTTTTTATTACTGCTCAAAAAACGTACAGATTTTATCAGAAATAAATGTTTTGGAAAGTAACCAAATATTTTAGCAAAAAATATCCGCTTCCTGCAATCTTGCATAATCATTATCGTCAAATTTATTTGATATCGATTACGCCCTATCAAGCTACAATCCGCAAAATTTGCTATATTACAATTATTTGCACTTATTCCAATTTACCTAAATTCAATTTATTTGATAAAATAAGGTAGATAGGTAGAGGTAGTAAGTATTATGGTGCCCATTCCTATCGTAGGATCGATAGGGAAAACATTGAACGTTGAAACAGCAGAATTCTGTATACGTAAATACTCGAAATGCAATATTCCAAGTAATAAAAGTGTAAAATTTCATCCACGTTGTTTGTTCCTTAAGAAAAATAAAAGTATCTATAAATATGTATATAGGTACTACAAAAATTAAAAAAAAAAAATAATAAGCAAAAACTTTAGGAATTATCAGGGTTCGGAGGTGAGTTATTAGGTGGCTTCGGCGGAAGCCAAGTAATTCAAAACTCTGTAGTAATTATATTTAAATCAAAAATAAAATTCGTCAGTAGGCTGTAAGGACAAATACAGAGAACTGTTCCAGATCCGTCGGAATTAAACTTTGCCTACTGGTTTAAATGAATACGAGGTTATTTGTTTAATTTTTTGCGTTAATCGTGCATGTAATAAAAAGTACCCATTCAAATATCAAAGTACAAAATGTCTATGGTTGTGTATTGAAAACATTTTTTTTAACTGGGCTATGGCTGTTAACTTAGTTTCAATAATCTCCATAATTTTGATTTCAGTCATTTAAAACAATAAAACTATAAGTACGCTTAGTCAATACTGGTCAACCTAAATAGTTACTACCTAATATATTTTATTTGCTATACAACTGTAATAAAAATATAATAGATAGTCAATAAATAGCATATGTAGTTAGATTACTTAAATTGGCTTGCCTTTTTGGGCCTTATTTGTAATATATACGTCTAACAAAGTACATATGTTGTATACATACTAGTAGCTACTGTATCTATAAGTGTAGGAAATATGAAATCCTACCATCCACCCCACTAAAATCCATTGAAATCCTACGTTCATTCACCCACAACTACTGATCTAGAAAGGTGGCAATACTTATAGCAACAGAGATATTTGAGTCAGTCTGGAAGTTAGGAACCCCGTACATACGTATTTCTACTAGTACCCGCAACAGAACTCATCTGTCCTTGTCAGGCACCGTGAGACGCAGTGAGCGTTCATTCTGAAGAAGAACCAAATGTTGCAGGCCAGTTGTATTATGCCGGCCGTAATGAGGGTTGCACTGCAGATGATGAGGATCCTCAAGTACTTCTCCTGAGACTCAACTTCCTGCACAATGGCCGTCGTGCCGCCGAATATCTTGTTGACCTGACCGAGGAGGAGGAGCGTGGTTGGGGCCGCCTTGAGCCAGGCCACCAGCGTCTGGTTAGATTTGTAGAGCAGGAGGCCGCTGGCCACGATGAGCGTGATGGCTGTGACCTGGGAAAGGCCAAGAGCGGATTTAAACAAGGGATCATACAAAGCACTACATGATATGGAAACTGGACTATTGCTTCGAGTTCGTTGACCTTACCATTGACACAAGGGCGATTACTTTGAGTCCTGTAGGAACGATGATGATTTTTGTGATGGTTCCGGCCGTGAGCGTCGTCCCATTCACCGATGTGGTAATGATGGAGTCCGACTCGGAGTCCCGACGGCCATAAGGCGGCTCATCCTGCAAGCGGCACGTTAACCTCTTGACCTCACTCTCACTTAAGGTCAGGCTGTTCCCATGATGAGGCCCTGGGTATCTATTTAGCTCTGAGGCCATAATGATAGATAATTCCCGTTTTGGGAGTATATATGGTCTAGGTAAACCTTCTGTGTTAATGTCTTATTTTGTGTATTACGTATTACGTGTATTTGTAAACTTGTAAAAACTTGTAGGTATTTAAAATTGAGTATTGAGGGAGGACTGGAACTGGAGGCCGTAGTATGGAATGGATACCTTGCACTTGTTTAAATAAAACAAAATTAATAGTAGTATATTGTTCTCGAGATCAATTTGTTGTATAACTATAGGACGAGTGTTTAGTGTTTTAGTTGTATATAGTATGGAGCGGATAGGGGAAGCAGATGTGTAGAATGTGTCACTCCTCGAAACCCGTAAAATACGTAAACTTTAAAATTCAGGGATGGATTTCTGACTCAGTATCTGTAGCTGTATATACCTATGTATGTACATACATACATAGTACAGTTACACAGTATACCCTATCCAAACCCTTTACGCCTCAAGCAACTCCACGAGGGAGGGGAAAAAGATTTCGGGGTGCGGAGTGCGGATGCTGAGCTTGAGCGTCTGAATTCTGAATCTTCATTGTGGAATGTATATGAGATCACCCAGAACCGAGTCTAAAAGCCATGCCATCGTACCAGGCAGTGTACAGTGCTTTGCATTATTGTTTGCCCTCGAAGAGGTATGAGTTGCATGAGTGGACAGGTACGTCAGAGACGGGATTCCTTGTTACGTGTTATGGAAATGTATTCTACTGTATTTCTTCACTTTAGATGAATAAAATGAATTAAAGGATTGCTTAATGCCTGAACACACTTCACAAAAACATGCGAAGCCGTAGATGGGGAACATATAGTCGAAATACTTAGCTAAAAGAAACACATATGCTTAGGTACAATTGCATGTGTTTTGTTCAACAAAATGTGGTGTGTTCAAAGGTACCGTTGATCCGCTGCTAGACGGCTTTCTTAGAGGAACTAATTTAATTGTAGCTCCGTGTATGTACAACCAGGAGCGATCAGACTAAGTGTTGAAATCTAATAATAATGCCTAGTGTATTTGCGCAGTGAAGCAGGAGTACATTAATTGGTGCGGTGTAGCTTAAAGTGAGAGACTAACAAAATACCAAATCCTGACGCATTTACATTTACCAGTCACATTGAATTAATTTCTGTGATGTCATGTTAGTGCCTTGAAAGAATGGAGTACAAATATTGTTTAAAACATCGAAATCAAAATATATGAGAAATTAGAATGGAAGCAAACTTATTTTTAAATATTATTCTAAGTAGTTTATACACACCCCCATTCCCGTTGTACAGTCCACCATTCCATTGAAATTCTAATGAGCATAACCTTTTTGCTTTAGAGCCAACCTATGAAAAAAATAATACATAGATTCCAACATGATATTTTCCAATCATTAAAACTCGACTTCAAACACAGACCAGTCAGTATCCAAGTACTGACCATTTTCCACAAGCTGTAGGATGAACATAACTATTATTGGTAGGTACCTATTATGTACAATGCACATACTGTCCCTATGTTATTTCGGTACAGTACAGTACAACTGGAACTGCAGATGAAGAAAAAAGGTCTCGAAACTTGTAATATCATGTTCTAAATTCTACATTATTGGGATCATGTGTACCATGTCTACCTATGTATATGCCCACAATACAACCTTGGTTTTTCATGCCAATATGTTCGAAACTCCTAAAAGGAAAGTTTTCTCCAAAGTACTTTCTATCCCGTGGCGGCAAGCACCATAAGAGCTTCCCTTCATTTTCATCACCGGAAGAGGATTTGGGAACCAAGTTTATCCAAAAATGAGGAAACATGTTTTTCCAAGTACCTACGTAGTACACCTACGTCTTTTGGGAGCTTCATATTAAGGCTCATATTTTCCTGTTGGTCTTCACGGGAAATGCTCAACCAATACAGGCTCAAGTTTTCACTTTTGGAGAGGGGAAAGTGAAAGTAGGCTCCTTCCTGTAGCCTCTCGCCTCCTCCACAAATAAGATCGAGTCATGCAAATATGTTCGTAGGTTAAGGTAAGCATAAGCTTAATCTCCCTACTTCTTTAATGTAATATTCCGCATCCTGCACCTTCCACCTACATACATCTTCTACATGGGATCCTGTAAGAAGGGGGCCGGATACGTAATAGAAAAACTTTGGAGAGAATTTGTCGCGTGTGCACGTCCTGTTACAGGCAAACATTTAGTTTTGGGACAAATCGAATGAATTGAGTTCCCAGGGCGCCGGGAACGCTGCGGTGAATTGAGACCAACTCTCACCGTTACCACTGAATCGGTTAGTACTACTAGGAACTTTTCGTTGATCCGTCTGATTAGACTTGGGAGGGTTTCCGTATAAACTAAAGCTGGGCCGCATGGTTCTGTCTGATGAGAGGGACGGACGGCTCAGCTTTCGCACGAAGCTGTGGATGACCGCTTCATTTCCTTCCAAAGCTAATTCGTCGGAAGAGAGTGGTTCATACTGTGTGGGATATTTCCTATGTAGTAGTAGTAGTCATACCTAGGGCTGTCAAGTCAGTCTCACGGAACTACCGTACCGCTTTACGACGGTATAATTGAAAATTGAAACAGCATGTGGTGGAAGCATGCGGTTGCGCGTCGAGCCAGTGCATAGCATTGTCAAGTAACACCTGCTTTATGGAACCATGAATCAAATAAAATATTGGTTGCCATTTTATGCCACATCTAGTTTACGAATTGACAATTAATTAGCTATATTTTTGAGGCCAGCAACTTTGACGTCTAGGAGTGCTTTAGCAGAGATTCGTAAATTAAAAAAAATTGTCGCATTCAATAATTACTTCTACCCACTCTTGTTGACACTGAGCTTATGTTCTAAAAGTTTAGTACTTAGCAAATGCTCGTCAAAGTCACACCCTTTGTCCTGGTAGTGGTAAAATCTATTCATTCCAAAGCACTATATGTTAACCAAGGAGAAAATCAGACATGCTTTGGATCCCCCATTCATTCAGCTACTCTAGAAAAAGTTGGAATTGTGAAGCTGTAGACTTCCCATCATTAATGGGCACGGAAAATGCAAAGTTAGTCTACCAACTATTTTATTATACAGCATAACTTCTCCCAAAGTTTAATTATGCAAAGTTATTATTATCAGTAGTGGAGAGAAATTCAGTCAGCACCTTCCTTTTTAGGCCCGAGAGATGGAGAGAGAAATAATCCAGCTTACCTGATCCAACCACACGTTCGTCGTCAGAACTTGATTCTTCTCATCCTAAAATAAAACACACAGATTTAGCTCAAAAACTAATCTTTGGAGGAGTGTTTTAATTAAAATTGTAGCACGAAGTGTATTAGACAAGGCCTTAGGACGCCCGTGGTCTGTAATTTTAACACAGCGTCTCTATCTATTTGACACATTTGCTGTATTTTGGCTTCAAGTGTAAGCACAGACTTTTCACTTCAATACAGGCTAGTAGCATAAAATATACTCAGGTATCTATGTTACTTATAAGACAATGGGAATCTCTCCCACACACTATGTATGCGCCTGTGTGACGCGGGATGCATATTACGCAGGACACCAACAAGTAGCGTGCTTCGCCAATTGTAATTCTTATCTGCTCTTTTAACTGCTCATAAATTAAAAGCGAGGCTCTACGATCAGCTCAAAAGTTGAAGCGTTGACACTTGTTAACTTTTTTGAAAAGGCGAAATCGTTGAAGTATAACATTTAATGGCGTGATTTAACGGAAATAGACCCTGATTTCTAGCGGGAAGAATAATCGTTCTCGTTTTACCAGAAAACGTATTTACAACTACAAAACAATTTTAAGATTATAAACTAAAAAAACTAATTCCATCCAGCCTAAACTTAATTTAGCATTTAATTAATTGTATGCCTCATGTTTGTGTAAATAGGGGTTCACCAATTGGAATTATAGTCCAATTACACTGGATAAAAAAAAATGTTGGTAATTGTATTTCGGAACTATTTTACGGGGAACGGACGAGGACTAGGCTGGTGCCGGACACTTCCCTGTGAAGCCATCTGATAGCATATATTTATGTAATGTAGGTAGACAAATAAATGCGTATATGTGTTTATGTAACATTTGAATGTAATGTGTAAGGAACGGATTTCGACATAAAAGCATATTCTTATGACGTGAGACTATTGCAAATCTTTTGCCAAATGTCCAAGAATTCGGTCAGTACGACCTCATATATGCAGTTTTATTTGAGATATTTTAGCATGTTTTGGACTTTTACGACATAGAATCACATTTTGCACTTTTTGCGTTTATAGTGCATATTTAAGGAAAAATAATGTTGTTTTGATAAATGTTGGTGACTTTTTACGCTAAAAAGTATACATTTAAATACTGAAATACTTAATTTATTGAATATATTAATAGTTTCGTGCGCGTAAATGCGTATTTCACCCGGCACATTTTATGCTTGCGCGCATATCTTATTTTTTCGGCATATAGTTTCTTTTTTAGAGCACATTATATGTTTTAAAAGAATATTTTGGGGTTTTTAAGGACATATTTTCCGTTTTTAAGGGCATATTTTGACTGTTTATTAGGGCATAATAACATCATATTTAAAGGTTTGTCAGGGAATATTAAGCCGTTCCTTAGTAATGTGTAATCGAAATCACTCGTAGCTTTTTGTATGTATACATATGTATGTAGTATAATGCATTAAATAATAACATGGGTTTCACCCTATGGGGCGCCCACACCAAGTCCAGAACTTTCACCATGTTATGATGATGCCTGCAAATTCAAATGCAAGTCCTCATGCCGGAAGCAATAAAGATTCCATTGTGGAGGAACACAAACCAGAGTTACGCCAAAGGCGGCGAGGTAACAAGGTAACATATGCCATATGCTTTATGCCTGTAATTATTGCCGATAATATGCATAGACATTGTTCTATGCATAACTTATATGTATAGTCCTGTCATAACTGCCTTATAATTCCTGAATTCTCGCTTTGGTAACTCGAATTATTCAGATTCAAAATCTAATGTAAAGTAGCTTCACGTTCTTTCTTCTGAGTCACACGATGCTTGATTACAGCTGAAATTATGCTTCCTTCCCTAGTAAATTCATCTTAAATTCCGACGAATTGTATAAAAGTATCTCTGTCCTGTCACAATTCAGAATGCTGCTTCTTCGGAAAATCAAAACACTTGAGGGCAAACAGTCTATTCTTTAAACCAGCACCTTTGTACTTTTAGTTAAATTAACTTTCAATTCTCGTCGATTGTATTGAATTCGATTCTTGTAAATTCGATGAAGTCCAGACCTTGACTTTTCCGAGAAGGGACACAATAAAATTATATATAAAGGCAATAAGGAAATAGGACGAAGGATGTTGGATACAATAGAATTGTAGATTCTATAGATTCCTCTTTTCTTCCAGACGATAGAAGATTACTTTGAATATAAAATCCAGGAATAGGAATACAGAGCAAGGGAAATTGAATATACTATATTCAACTAACCTTGGATACAGAGGTTATAATCATGTTTCTCATCTTTTCATCTTATTCCATATTCTACTTTACACAGCTTTTGATAACGAGAAAAAGTTCTCGGATACCTTCTGCAGACTTAAGGCAAAGAATTAAAAAAAAATAGGATACTAGTTCTAAATTGTATTTTGGATTCGAGGAAAAATATTAGTCTACAAAGATACTCATGGTTGTCATTATTTATTTGAAATGCATAATGTAACACACTATAAATGGATGTTGAAGGATTTAAAGTTCACATAGCGATACAGGATAAGGACAGCTAGATCTATTCGTGTTTTATAAATGTCTCTTTGAAGCTCAACTTTTTTTTTAACTTTTAATAAAAATTTTTTTTCAAAGGTACACCGGTAATAAGTCGCTTCTAACCAACAAGAAGGGAATTAGAGGCCTAGGTTCACTTTTTATAGTCTCAATCGCCAATCTTCCTTTAGGTTCGCCATTCGCCACCATATGACCACCTATAGCGTATACCTAATCGTCACAATTATTTCACCTGGAAGAAAGAATGCATTCAAGCGTGGACTGTGCAAGGAGTAATAATTGATTCAATTTTCTCCTCTTCGTTTGTCTGCTCAGTCAGTCATTTGAAGTGGTTCTGGTTCCCTCAAGTATATCCTGTTGGCCTAATAATCGGTTCTTCATCTACTATTTCATGCCTAGTCCGTAAGCAAGTCCCAGTAGTCCGGGCAACTGAACTGGAACGGAGCAATAAATGTTCCTTTCTCCAGCCCATATTTTCCTTTAGAGAAACTGACAGCATCCGCTGAGATAGAAGGCACAATAGGAAATCCCTTGGACTGAGAGATGATCCAAATAAAACAATCAATTACGAAACGCTTTACTTAGTCAGCCGAGGGTTTGCTTTCAGTTTGCTTTCTCCAAGGAAAGAGAAAGCATGGAGGGACGGAAATGCATAGACATCTGAGTTTCGTAAAACCCCAGAGGTCCGCCTTAGAAGATAGGCTCTCGCACAGTAATTACTTCTGATACGGATTTAATTAATAATTGTTGGAATTGCATATTAGTACTCTAATTTATTACTTAGGGTTTTCCACTTCAATATGTCTGCATCTACTCAAAATCAGGTCAGGGTATATTACATCAAAGAGAAAGGGAATTGTGACTAGAGTTTGCTCTATGGAGAGTTATGTATGCTGAACTAGTATCCTTGAAAAGTTTGAAGCATATCAGCTTTGAGTTCTCCTAGTATAGTAGTAATGTAATGAAACGGATTTTCTTGGAAATAAATAATTAAGGAAATCTGGGAAAAGTTTGAGTGAGACTTAGGCTGGGTATATTCTTACACTTAAAACTCATCCGAAGACAAGGTCCACAGATATAGACTACATTATACTAATCATAGAGATATATACTTCTCCTCCCACGGGAAAGCAAACAAATTCATGACTCATGAGCCTGAAACGTGAACCGTATCAGTATTATATGTATGTATCTACAGTGGGAAGCCTATGGGATATGCCTGATAATGTAACACGTGGAAGGAGAAAGTTGTATTATGATACAGAGGCTGGAACAGGAGGTGGCTATCAATTGGAGTTAAATGGAAATTAAAAACAGGATTACACAAAATGTTGGGCTCTGGTTATTATGAATTATTTATGACACGATGAGAGATTGGGGTTATTATGAAACAAAGAACAACAAATGTTGACATCTGGCTGGGTCCTGCGTGGGAGTAATAACTCAAGTGAAAATGAAAACCATTTCTCATGTCAGAGGAGTGTCGTCAACCTTAATGGTACATAATGTTAATTACTAATATTAGGCGGGATAGTCCGCTACACTTTTGTATAGCCCGAAACCAAGCGTGTAAAGAAGAAATCCCCTCTAATGGTTCAAAAGCGTACATTTTACCGCATAATTTGGCAAAAGTAGGGCTTATTGAAAGTACGGAGAAAGCTTCTGTAAAAAGTCTCTGGTGAAAGTAGCTATAA
Source organism: Hypogastrura burkilli (assembly GCA_034696285.1). Lineage (NCBI taxonomy): Eukaryota > Metazoa > Arthropoda > Collembola > Poduromorpha > Hypogastruridae > Hypogastrura > Hypogastrura burkilli. The sequence goes on from JAQFZY010000904.1 coordinate 18,417, forward strand.
GTATAAGTATGATGTTGCAGATTGTTTAGAAATAGTTAAATACATTATATGAATACTCTTTTACTCGTAGCTAAAATTTGGTTCTAAGCCATAATGTATGATCTTTCCAATGGTTCAATTTATGCTACCGCAACAATTAGAGATGCGAGAAAGAATAGTGGAAATATAAGTAATTTGTACGTATAGCACTGTAAAATAAATTAGACCATTGGAAAATTAGCAAATTCCATTTTTGATCCAACGTGTAAGCGATAGGCAAAAAATATCTTTCAGCATGAACATTTGCATGCATTGAATGAAGCGTCCAAAACTGGCAAGTCAATAGGCATAATCACCCGAACAACCTGCTTCATGTATTATGTTGTACTGAATACTGAACTGATGTTCTATGTACTAGATCTGGTTACGTTTATCCTGAACAACATTGAATTCTCGCTAACGTATACATACATACTTTCTACCTTTTCTAAATAGCAAAATAAGCCAAATTTTGATCTGGGGCGAACTGCAACCTGCAGTGCTTATTGAAACGACTATTCGGGACGTTTTCACCCAGAAAGAGTCCAATATGAACTACCTAAATGTCCATACTATAAATATATTTATCCATAGCCGGCGGGATGGACGGGGCTCAAACTTTCAGAGCTTAAAAGGCCTAAGGGCCCGAGGAGCACTTAAACTTGTAGCTAGGCGGCAGGCGGTTATAGATTGTGGTTGCACGAACCATGTCAAAGATTTGTGTGAGCGTGATCCCGACCTCGATGAGGATGGGCTGGGAGGCATTGCGGACGGGCCTCACGTCCCGCTCATATCCCTTCATGAGTGCCTCGAGGAGGAGCTTCTCGCCCTGCTCTGGCAAGGCAGGTGTCATAGGAACTGGAGACGGACTTCTTCCAGGAGGATCCTCATTCCCGCGCCCACTGTCACTTGAGTGGACACCAAGGGTGGATCCACTGGGCCCTGATGAGGTCTCTATAGCAACACTCTCCTCTTCATGAACTGTCCTGTTCTCATCTTCCGCGAGGAGCCCCCTTGAAGATGATGAGGACGGAATCACTTTCTGCTCCGCAGAAGACACAGACTTTCTCCCGCTCACATGCTCGGTACCAGTTCCACTCTCTCCTGAAAAGAAGAAGAGCTCTCAGATTATACAAACTCCAAAAACACCGTGTCATTAGAGGAGGGAGATCAAAGTCAAGATCTTGTTTCAGTTTTACTTTTTTTTTAATTAATTAGTATTACGGTAACATTACAGGATTCCGCAATTTTTCAGAAATACGTAAGGATGTTGACCTAAGCTAATCTAGTGAATTATAGTCTAGCAACAAGTAAATTAGCCGAAATTATAGGGATAGGGATATTTCTCTGGCTTTTTCCCTATTCGTTTTAAAATCTGAATATTTTAGGATAAAAAAATTACTTATAAGTTGAAAAACTTTGGCCCCAGAACTGCACAGAAGTGCGAAGCTCTGTATGAATGTCCATATACATATACTGATTGCGGGAGCCGTATAAGGAAACAATGAAAATTTGATATGAGAAAAATTTGCTGTTACCAGCAGAGCTCGTGGTATCAGAATCATCAGCTACACCATTGATTCCCATAAGTACTAAAATAAACAGTTTTAACTGGTAGTCACTAGCCACCGTCTTAAAGCAAATGAAAAAAAATGCACCAGAGAAAAGTGCGAATAACCCTTAGCGGATGTGCCCTATAAAGTACGAAACAAGTGTCGTCCAGAATTAAAATCTAATTTA
>JAQFZY010000905.1:0-20164 GCA_034696285.1 Hypogastrura burkilli
TGAATTGGGCACCGAAATATGGGGAGAGGAAGTGGAGGAAAGTTTAAAGTGCGAGCCCCTGAACTGAGGTTGGTTTCTATCCAAGAGAGCAAAAGGAACTACTTTCTTGTGCGCGAGAGGAGTAAAATCAGTTTTCCAATGGTCTATTCGCTCTTAATATTCTCACTTGCAAGGGTAAGGTCAGTATGCCAATTATAGTATAGTCTTAGATCGATATTTTAGGAATAGGATTAAGTACAAAGAAATTCAATATTCATAATTAGCAATACCAATAGGTGCAGAAATATTAATCAACATTAGCGGATCTGAGTAACTGTCATAACAGTATTTAATTTACACCCGTCATACGAGTATTTAATTTACACTTCGTCATTCTACACTACTATATCAGACGACATTTAGTAAAAGTAATCTTACAGGTATAGATACACTGCGCCATTCCATGATCAACGGTCATTTGCGTAAACCAAGCTTCCCTTGTTGAAATTACTAAAATTAGGAACTATGTATATAATTAACTTCAATCTGATTAATCTCAACTAGTATTCTGTCATGCTTGCTGATAAAACGATGCGCACTTCGGAAGTGGGGAAACTCTAAAATTGCTACACCACTATCAAGCATATCTACATATTATGGCTCAATAATATATCATGTGAAGTAGGTACGACTATAGTATACTATAGTACTCCCTATGCTATCGGACCGCTATTGCCGTGGAACGGAAGACGCACTTCAATTTAATCAATTTCAATTCAATTTCAAAGTCAATTTAATCAATTTTCGAATCCGGAGTAGATAAGCTTTGGCGTAGAACTCTCTTCCAGATCAAGCCAACAGTGTTATCTGGATTTCATGATACGTCTTTGTTTCCTGCAAAGTGCCTCTACGATGTCATAACCTGAAGTTAGGTTAGGTACCTATGTATGTAGGTTCTGTTGCCAGAGGCGCCATGAAGGTTATGGGGAGCTTCCTACTCAAGGGGCTGCTGCCTTTTTTGGTGTGTCCCGTCTAGTTAATCTTTGCATAAAAAAAAGTTTGTTCTAATAATATGCCATTTACATTCACGGAGTAGGTTCATGTATGCAAGGCTGTATGGATCACTCTAGGAAATACTTTTAAGAGGAAGCTAGAGGGCTGAGAATCGGAACCAACTGAACATAAAATCAATAGCGTGTCATTCGTCCGTCATAAGCTCTACAGTACCGCTAGTTACATCTGTCTGTACTCATTCCATATCCTCTTTTGTCACTTTCAATATTTCAAAAGAGCTGCTAGGTACTTATTCTATGTATTAGTATTATCGTATGTACTTATAAGCTCTTTGGTATTATAATCCATAAAGTAATAGGCACGCGTCTGCGAGTTCTAAACTCTAGACGCTTATTGAATTTGCCTCTTCTTTGCTAGGGATGCCTCTTCGGGTACCGCTTTGCTTGTCATAACCCGATCGGACCGTTATTGCTTCAAGAAAATCGAATGCGGGGCCGACGGCACCGCTGGGCGCGTCCAAAGCCAATCCTATCACGATTGTATCAAATAAATCGAATTCGGGCCCGTCGCCACCACTACTGGTCCCGTCCAAACCCAATCCGATCGTTAGAATCTCAAAGAAATCGAATTCGGTCCCGTCAGCACCACTACTGGACCCGTCCAAACCAAATCTGATCGATATTGTCTAAAATAAATTAATTTAGGGCCGCCGAAACCACTGGACCCCTGTAAACCCGATCCAAGCGTTATTGTCTTAATTGGAATTACGCGCCGTTGGAACCACTGGACACGTCCAAACCCGATCCGAGATCTATTGTTTAAAGGATATGAATTACGCGCCGTTGACAAAACTGAACCTGTCCAAACCCTACCCTAACCTAACTTAAAGTCAGTGTTTCCGGAAAGTTTCCGAAAGTTTCCGAACCTAACCTAACTTAAAGTCAGTGTTTCCGGAAAGTTTCCGAAAGTTTTCGAACCTAACCTAACTTAAAGTAAAGGTTTCCGACAATTTTCCGAGCCTAACCTAACTTAAAATCATTGTTTCCGAAAATTTTTCGAACCTAACCTACTTTAAAATCAATGTATCCGAAGTTTCCGAACCTAACCTAACTTAAAATCAATGTTTCCGGAAAGTTTCCGAACCTTTCGAACTCTATTGTCTTAAATAATTTTAATTAGGCGCCGCCGCCCCCACCACTGGGCTCGTCCAAACCCAGCCCGAGCTCTATTGTTTAAAACAATTTGCATTAGGCGCCGCCGGCACCACTGGGCTCGTCCAAACCTGATCCGAGCTGTATTGTCTGAAACTAATTTGAATTTGGCGCAGCTGACACGCTCGAATGTGATTGGCTGGGCTAGGCCCCAAGCACAGACACCTAACTCCATGCAGCCGACCCCTCAAACACCCACGTGACTATGTCTAGCCAGTGCGCATGCGCATTACTCCATGCCTGGCCCCTTACACAGCCACCCGACTCCATGCTACCGACCCCTTTGCATACGATTGTTTGGCGCAAATAATCTTCCCTAAAATTAGGAAAATTTTAAGGTATGACTCATCCGTATCCGTCCAGTAGTTCCAGAGTAGATAGTGGACATACATACATGCATACACACCCACATACACAATAACGATTTTATGTATACATATACATGACTTTGCTGAATTGTTCCCAGAGCGCCAAATTCAGTTTGTTTAAGAATAGCGTGCAGATTGGCTTTTGATTTCGGATGTGCCAACTTTTCACCAGATTTATTAAGACAATAGTGACCATATCGGGTTCACATGGAATCAATGGTTTTCGCAGCACCAAATCGAGTATATTTAAGGCAATAGCGCGTTCGTTCTGGGTTGCATGGGCTCTATTATTCCCTCAGCACCAAAACGAGTTTAAAGGCTGCCATTTAAATCATCACCAAGTAATTCGAAATCTCTCACCAATTGATACATATTTCCTCACCAATTACCTCAAATTACTCATAAATCTTTTCAAACTTAGTATAAAAAAAATATGATTTATTTTAGAATAATTAACAGAATTAAAACTCTAGAATTCGAAATATTTCAAGACTCTGGCGAGGAAATTTGATTGAATTGGTGAGAAATTTCGAATTACTTGGTGATGATTTAAATCTTCCTCGAGTTTAAATATGTCATTAGTCGTACTTGTGATTGGGATTTGTAATTAATATTAGGCTACTCCAAATCATGCAATCTGAATTAACCTGAACGTTCAGGGTAGAAATAAATCCAATAAATAAATAGTGGGTGCATGTGCACAGGGGTTCCCACAATGCTGAAGCGAGTTTGTCCAAAACAATATGCTCAGATTGGGTTTGCCCGGTTTGGAAGGTTTCCGCAGCGCCAAATGCCAAATCGACTTTGCTTATGACCTATATTCGACTCTTCGCTATTACCTACTCTAAGCCAGGATCGTAATATCGGGAAAATGGCTAGTGTTCCTAATAGTTTTCTTAAATGGGATGCTTGACGATAAAACCGGCTCACCTTGAGAACAGGCAATCATGTTATGAAGTCAGGCTTGCCTTGTGCTCTTGTTGCCCATGAATACATAGAATTGTCATATGCTGAGTGGGATATTGCATTCTTTCAGTTTATCACTCATACTCCGCTTTATTTTACTCTTCAAAATCCAAAACATAATAGTGACAAATATACGACAACGCATATCTACCCCTAATTTGACTTGGTTTCGTTCTGCAGGGATTTCTGGCCACATTATATTTTCTTTTCCGCATTTATTATCGTAGCTCAGGATCACGTCGGCCACGAAACTTTCGTTTTTTTTCTCTTGTAAGGACGCTACTTAGTCCTTGGACATTGAATACACTATTATTAACTGTGAAAGTAGGTATTTTTAAACTTTTATACCCGTAACCCGTACACAAGTTTGGCGATCAGGCACGAAGCAATATACCTACGAACGATATGCCTGAGTACTTACATGTATTAGTACTGGAGCCAAGGCTCCCGTTTTACGTGAGCTCAGAGAATCAGAGGTCATATAGAGACTTTTGTGACTACCTCGTGCAGTTAAAACACCGAGTTATCTTAATTCTTTTGAGACAGTGCTAATGGCGGGCGCTTTTTTTCCGTAAAAGTAATTTTATCCCACTAACAAAAAAGTAATACCTAAGACTTCTCATATCAATTATTATATTTCCGGGTGCAAAATGTATTCGTTAGTTCGACAGTAATCAAATGAGCTAATTTGTGAAAGAAAACGTGCCTAACTGCTCGTATCAGCCTTTGTGAAACTTAAAATTAGTTTAGGAAAAACTTGAAATAAAAAACGTTTTAGTCGTGATACTAATTCTAGTTAAAATGTAATCTTAGCTTGAAGTCTAAGCCAAACCAGTCGGAAAAGGTTTTCTAAGTAGGTACTTACTCTGTCCCCGCTAATTGGTTAGTTAGAAATGGCTTGGTTATTTGTCATAACTGAATATTCCGGGTCTCGTTAATAAGGGAATAAATAAAAGGATTAAAAGTTTAAACTTTAGAGAAAAAGCGTATGCATAATTCGTTGCCAAGTTGCCAGGATCCATGGTTTTTTGCCCTTAATGGACTGATTCCTTGACCCTAAACTTCTGACCAATTCCCTTGTCCTTTCTGTTCGCCATAACTTTTTGTGTGCAAAATTTGGTGGGTTTGGATTGAGAAATGCGGCCCTGATCGTGCGCATTGCGCATACGGTAAACCTTAGCCGTAGATTTCTAATATTTGGTCTATAACCTGGGTTCGCAAAGAACGGGTTTGAAGGCTATTTATTTTAAAACTAAAAGGAACTATCATTTAACATTACACTTCCCATCCGAATATACCTACATTACATGATTAGCTACCTTTCACTTGACTATTGTGCATGAGCAAAGTAAAAAAAAAACGGTTGAAAACTTAAAACCATGTTTTTAAAAAGTGTTTTAAAACAAGCGAGAAATTAAAGACGCATAAAAACCGTTAAACGGGGTCCCATCGATGCGCCATAATTCAAACTTTGCGTTATTCAATTCCTTCAACCCGAAAACCTTAAAAAACAACCTCGACGTGTCGATTTAACCCACTTCCCATGTACTTAGGCCTCCAAGCAGTTTAAATTATTGTAGGCCATACAATACTTACAAACAAACTTAATTTGACCTCGGTAGGTCAAAGGGCTCCTGAGATATCTGACCTTTTACCAACCGATCTGGGGAACATTTCCTAACACACATTTATATAGGGAACTCTGATGCCCTTACCTGTATTAGTATAGCCTCATGTACATCACCCGTGACAACGTTAATGTTTCTAAACATAAAATATGTTCAAGTGCGACGATGGTTGCGGCTTAAAACATGACTTATGACATCAGTAAAAATTCGGAAATAAAAAAAATGCTCCTAATAAAAAGTCGCTGTGTACGCCTGAGTGTACTCTAAAAAGGACGAAACAAGCTAAGTTTATGTTAAACAAGTGCTCTTACGAGCTCTTGCGTGTAGCCCTACGTGCCACACGGAATGACGAATCACTACCGTGAAATGAATCACAACAGTGAGACGAATCACAAATCACAACTTAACTAAATCATAAAAGTGAAACGAATCAATAATGAAAAGTGCTCTGACGAGCTCAGGCGTGTTGACCAACGTGCCACACGGAATGACGAATCACTACCGTGAAACGAATTACAGTAATGAACCGAATCACAACAGTGAAACGAATCATTATTGAAAAGTGCTCTGACGAGCTCGTGCGTGTAGTCCTACGTGCCAGACGGAACGACGAATCACTACCGTGAAACGAATCACTACCGTGAAAAGAATGACTACGGTGAAATGATTCCCAAATGGTCCAAATGGTCCCCCCGGGATCGTGGGGACACCGATAGGCCGGGAAACTGGTTTGTCAACTGTATTCATGATCCCCAGGTCCGAACGGTCATTTTGATATGTCACATGACCTGGTGTGATCAGGTTGGCCGTGGGTGACCTCTTCGAGGTCACCACGTGACCCCCATAGGTCAAAATCAAAAATTAATTCCTAGCATATTACCCTGCATGCCTTGGGGCATCCGAATCCGTTGCTAACTCGAATTCGCCCCGGGCGACCCTTCCGGGTCCCCTCGGGATCGTGGGGCCACCGGTAGGCCGGAAAACTGGTTTGAAAACTGTATCCATGATTCCCAGGCCCGTACGGTCATTTTGATATGTCACATGAAATTTTGTGGTCGGCATGACCCCGGATGTCTTTCCGGGGTCACCAGTTTACCACGGAGGGGTCAAATCATGGGTAAAACCATAAAGTAACACTCAGTATGCAATTCTGGTCAATTTGATGGGTCATATGCTGGTCGAGTCGGATTGACCTTCCGGGGTTACCGGTAGGAGGTCATGGGGGGTCACCGGTAGGAGGTCATCGGGGGTCACCGGTGGGGTCAAGTAACGTGTTGCATCCCATATTTGTGATCACGAGGTGCATACTAAAATTTTGTTGTACCGCATGCCATAGTTTTGGACATTTTCGTAAAAGGTCGTTTTTGACCACCTTTGACCCAAATAAAATTAAATATTTCCAACTAAAGTGCAAATACGATCATGAGTATTCACAAAAGCCGAATTATAAGTCAGGACTTGCCAAGGAAGCTTCATGAACTTTGGCTCTTCACAAAATAGTTGTGGTTTAATATAAACTTAGTTTTTTTCGTCCTTTTTAGAGCACACTCAGGCAGCGACTTAAAGGTTCTGAGTGGGATTTTGGCGGAAAACCCAATTTCTCCTCTCGAAACTTGTTAGATTAAGCTACATTTAGTTAGGTTAGGTCGTAGTGGTTAGTAGTTTTGGTACGTGGTAACCTAACCTAACCTAACTTGAATAATCTTAAATATATGAACCTAATGAACCAAAAAAGTAGATCAAGTGTGGAATTGAACGCTCGGCGTACGGATTTTTGGTGCAAAAGGCTACCTACCGTATTCACAACGCCGCGCCATAGCGGCTGATATACACTGAGAGAAAAAAAAATAATGTCTTGAGAGCTGGTTGGGAGGAAGCCAGTTTTTTTTGGCCGAAATCCCACTCAAGACCTTATTAAGTCGCACTCAGGCATACACAGCGACTTTTTACTAGGATAATTTTTTAGGCTTTTAGTATACTACTGAATGCTGAATGCCCGCGTTCAATAAATACTCTTCTAACCAGCACGTTATAAAAAGTACACTTCATGTGTCAGAGTAGGTGAGTATACGGGTATGATAAACTCCATAAGGGGCTATATGAGAAAGAGAACTCTCTTGAGAAATTTTGACGTCACAAAAACCTACCTCTCTTGCATGTATCCAGCCCTAACACTGTACTCTGCAGATAATTCCAATTGGAGCGCAAATAAGAATTGCAAACGACGTCGCAAACAAGGCCTATTTTTATCATATGTTATTAGTAAATATATAACACACAAGTAACGGCCTCGCCTTCGACTCGTGTCTTATACTTGCGCGCGAGGCTCCGCCGCTTAGTGCGGTTGGCTCTACGTTCGGAACTAATTAGTACACATATTTTCTTTAGTAAATAAATCTATTAGTTAACTCTACAAAAAGTTCGATGTTAGCAAGCCATGTCTCAGAAACAAAGTACTTACGAACTGTTATGCTAGACGCTGCAGGTAAGGTTTAAGAAGCAGACAGAAATACATTTAAAGACATTTAAGAACCTGCAGCCGTTTAGCATATCAGTTCGTTGGTACTTTGTTTCTGTGACATGGCTTGCTAACATCAAACTATCTGTAGAGTAAAGTAATAGACTTATTTACTAAATAAAATATTTGTATTAATTAGTTCCAAACGTAGAGCCAGGCCCGCTAAGCGGCGGAGCCGCGTGTGCCAGTATAAGAAACGAGCCGAAGGTCGTCTGCATATTTGGTCTCCGCTGCTGCACCTGATGCCGCCTCCGTCAACTTAAACCCTCTGGCAAGTAAAACTGATCCAAATGCGTCTGATTAACCTAACGGTACTTTACAATGCCCATCAGAGGAATCTGAGTCGCAAACAGGACCCGAAGCATTAAACTCAATGGAATCTGGGTCTATTTCAGATCCAGATTTAACCAGACTTAATCCCAGCGTAGTACTACAATTAGGAATGGCACAAGTAACCATTGTTCTATCTTAAATAACTTAAATTACTATTAATCAATAGTATAAGCCAGAAATTAAGGGAAACACTTGGTTTTAACCGCCCATACCTTCGGTAAGTGGAAGTTAGTTGGTTGAGAGCAATGCTGCTATACACACACAACACACACATGTGCAGGTTTTTGTGACGTCACTGAAAAAGAGCTGAGTTTTTTTCTCTACCGCGCATACCCTTAAACTTACCTACTCTGTTCATGTGTAGTATTTATGACTCATATGCGTATCTAAACTAAGTGTTTAAGGAGCTCATACATACTACCTATATGTATGTAATTATGAAACGGTTTCAGAGTTAGGAGATTCATAGAGAAGTCCAGGAACTTGGAACTGTCTCAACGTCTCAACTGAAGACAGCTCCTATTCGGTAAGATAATAGGGCATATTCCGGCATATACTAAAATACTAACATTGTGTAATAGTATGTACATGTACACATATATTTAGGTACAAACCATGATTTATGGGCAGGAACTTTGAGGTCATGTTATGTGGGTAATAATATGTGGATAAGCCTATAATATTGGCGTTAGCATCTGGGTTTAGTAAGTCTTTGCACTTTTGTAGTATATTTATAAGAATCTGGTGTTTTTGATGGTACAGTCGAGTATAGGAACTTGATGGAATTTGCACTTTGTAAGTTTCTGAGATTGTGAGAGTATTTTTGCTTAGTTTAGTAGTGTGATGTTGTAATTTGTGAGTCTGTCCCCAAAGTAAGTGTTGGGAGTGGTCTGATGAGTGTTCCGCCCATCTTTCACTATATCTGGCGTTCATAGAAATCAACTAAAACTAATGAGGCGGGAATGGGCTGTGGAGCCTATTATGGGGCTCGACGTGGTTCTGGGTCTCATATCAACTACTAGTATATGAAGTAGTATATGTATGTAGATGCTGCATGGGGTTCCACTCTATTGGAGGCACCGTAGTAGTGGACGTTATCAACCTGGCTCCTCTCTCCATTGTTGTTCTCTCTTTAAAGTTGGGGAGAATCCTGCCTTGGTTTCTAGTCGCAATTAGTGTGCGGGTGAAGGTACATCTCTCTTCTTACGCCGTCCCGCTTCCAACAACGCCGTCTCCGTTTCCAATTCAGCCCACTTCAGCCACTCTTCCTTCAAGGACATCACGGAGATTTCAGGTAGAGTCCAACGACTTTGACCACTATCTTCCCACAGCACCCTTCTCCAGCCACAAAGGAATGAGCATACGCTCTCCATTCAATCAAACCAGGAGAAGGCAGAAGCATAATAAGGGCATCAAGTTATGCTCTTCTTTCCCAAACCCAATTCCTTTCCCTTTCACTCTACGGAACTTTACGCAACTAGTAGTGACCAGAACCAGAGTAACCAAGACACGCCTCTATTTGACTCATTTGTCTACTTGACTACTAGTTGGAACATCGTAGGTGGACCGGGAACAGTTAGCCTAAGCATTCTTGCCAGGAGTTTAGCCTTAGACTAGACTTATCTGGCCCATACAATCCTTATATCCTTACTCTCCTTATGCCTATTCTTGTCATCCCGAACACGGTTCGGAACTTGAGCATTTAGGTGGCTAAGGCAGGAGGGAGGTCATTTTGCCGAATCGAAGGTTAGGCGGGTGGAGAAGCATGGAATTGGTAGGCAAATCCTTACTCCTAATCCCTTGCGAAATCAGATCTATGTATGGGGGGGAGATAGAAGGCGAATCCTGAACAATAGGCAATATGCCTTATCAAGAGGAGCAAGCCTGATAAAGGACTCCTGCTCGTCCTCTCCTATTGGGCCACCTTTTTGGATGGACAGTAACGGTTGATGTCTATTTAGTTTGTAGCAGGCATGCATTGGGATTGGTAGCAGTATGTGGGAATATGTCGGTTGAGTGGTGAATGGGACAGTATGAAATGATGTGCCTGGCCTCAAACCTATTCAGCAAAGCAGGAGGTCAAGCAAGGATATATGGATTTTGGATTTAGCTAGTACGTATGTACATACATAGATGGGTCAATATGCTTGCTATGGATCAGCCTCAGGAATACATTCTCAACTGGTGCCTGAAGTGAAGTGAGGTTTAGTAGGTCAGTTATGTTAAGACTTTCGAGAATTGAGCTAGCGTCACCTGTTCCTGTTCCAGTTCCTTTCCATATTCCATAGCTTATTGTCCATACGCCTCTCCATATACTGCTCCAACTCTATGTATGTACGTCTACTGCTGGAGAAGAGAAAGCTCTTCACTCGACCCATTTCCGTATGTATTCTTGAATCCTTGTGCATATTGTGCAAGCTCGGTGGTCGGTCGGGATCGGGAGTGCCAGGACCTTGCACTAAAGAAAGTTATGCCTCCCAGACAATGATTGAGTCTGCATCCTGTCCTGTCTCAACCTCATTATTATTTGAGGAATTATGTACCTAAATAAACTGTGCTATACTATGTATGTTTGTACATAACACTACTATCATTCCCTCCTATCATTTCAGTAGCTACATACTACTACTACTGTAGGAAAGCCTCCGGATTATGTCCTCCGCTCCGGAAACATTGTGCCTACTGCCTACCTCCTCGTTGTCTCAGTACTCAGTATTGTTCCCTTGCCAGAAGAGGCCCCAGGGTTGGCCTGTATTTCCATAATTTAATTATTGATATGCAGAGCGGGGCATGTATGTGGTCGCGGTCGTTTTGGTCAGCTATTAGAAGGGCGATGGGAAACTTGGCGCTAGCATTTTAGGGAAACTGCCTTAGAAACCAGCAGGGAGCTACGGAGTTTGGGCCTGTGTCTCCATTTACTCGGCTATATTTTAATTTTAGAATCAAGTGATGTGAGACAGGGTCCTATGTAGTGTACATAGTTATGTAGTAGTTATATGTACATGTAGGTAGGTATTTTGTAGAATAGGTTTCATCAATAGGTAATTCTCTCCCAGCCCTTTCCCTTTGTCAGTCGTCTAGTCTTTTAGTGGCGTCCGACGTTCGAAGAGGTATGCGGTGAAGGTGAAGGGGCGGATTAGTTGGAAGAAAGCACCACAAACATAGTAGTAGTATGTAGTAGTAGTTGGTAGTGGGTAGTGACATATATGGCGTAAGTGGACGCCCTTGAGTCTAAAATTCTTGAGGAACCTAATGATTTTGCACTTATGAGGAGAAACTAAGGATTCTCTGATTTTTTACTTTGATCCGCAGGTATTGGACTTCGAAAGTTTAGTCTTATAGCAATGGACATATCCGGCTTCAGAAGGCAGTTGGCGGAGTATGGACAAGAGCACCTTCTGTCCCATTGGGCATCCTGCACTCCGGAGGAACAACAGGAGTTGTACGATGACATTTACGAGTAAGTGTCCCACACCCACACCTCCCTCCTTTATGATTAAGGTGACTTTATTTGTTCAGTCTCGAACAGACGGCTTTCGTTTCCATATAAGTACTGTTGTAAGGTATTACAAAGTATCTGCATAGTCGGACCAGCCATTATTCTGGTTTTGAATGTCGGGTTTCCATCAATTAACTCATTAACCGTATATTCCACACTCATCTGTCAGGTGTAACATGCTGTACACGTATACATGCCACGTAGGTCGTACTGACTGGAACCTACCGTACTAATATACCTTATTTACATGTACATATCTGCATTATGCCGTGATTATGCATATAGGTTTATGCAAATACTTCTAATCTCAACTCAACTGAGACCACGCACGCCGCAGATAGTAGCTATACTATGTACAATTTTTAAACATTTCTATACCAAGAACGTTATAAATGGGTACTAAGGTACATGGATCCCGGCTCTAATTGATTACAACTTACTTAATTTAATTAGTGACTTAATGGAGCCCTTCTTATTTTATTTACTAATAAGGTTACTCCAACGAGGAATGGAGGACATCACTGCGTACTTTCGGAATGCCAATTCGAGCACTTCGGAGCAACAGCAAGGGAAACTTGATGATCGGCTCCAGCCTATCCCTTCGGAAATTCATGGAGCTGTCGTACGAACGGACCCTGGCCAGCTAGACCTTTATAAGCAACTAGGTAATAATGTAAAGAGTGTTTTTGGCCATGAAAATAATATAATTAGGAACAGGTCATCCGTCGGCAATCCAATCCACATAACATAATTACAGAGGGTCAGGCAGCCTTATTGAATAAAAGTAAATGGTAAATACCTAGTTAAGATGACGACGATGGATCCTGCGAGTTGGTTCAACGTGTAGACCATTTCAATGTGCACACTTACGTAACCTCACTTTCTACTCAGCAAACAATTTTATGACTGTTTCCGGGGTAACCCTAGACCCTCATCAAAAACCATTTTCCAAAATCAACAAAAAGTTGCGAACTCGTCGGCGGAAAAGCCGCTGTTTCAGGTACCCAAAACCAAAAAAATCCATTGGAACTTGACTGGTATTTCCATGTTGGGGATGATCGCTATCCTCAATCTTGACTTGCGGTCAGCTGCGTAAGCGGCGGTTTTCTTCGATTTGTGCGGCCAAAAGTGTCGCTTTCTGATGTGATTCGGGGTCAAGGCGTGGTAACGGGTCTTCTTACGCATGACCGTGCTTAAATCTTCTTTAATTATTCGCCCAAGAATTCGAGGACTGACCTTCAGCAGTTTTGCCATCTGGTTCAGGTTAGAAGGGCTGTCTTTCGAGGTCAAGGCTGCCACCTTCTTAAAGAGCTGTTTTGACCTCACCGGCCTTAGTTGGAATTTAGGGGTCTCAGGCACGTTTTCGGCAGCGGATTTTCTTCTATACGCTTTCTATTCGATCTATGAGATATTGTTGACTGACTTACATTGTGACCCTTGACCTTAAGTCGGTTTTGAATGGTTCGTTGGCGGTATCCTTCTTCGGAAAGTACTTTGACGATGACCTCAACTTCAGGGTCGAATATCTTCGGCATGATGACAGTTATGTGGACGGTTTTTCTCGGGTGGATATAATAGTGTATTATGATATTCCCGCCGTTGAACATGAGTCTCAATACTTATTTGGACGGGCTTAGGACAATAGCAAACGTTATTCAATTAGGCTGCCTGACCCTCTGTACTACTGTATTGTCCATCAAATTATCATAAGTATACAAATAAAATGTGCATTACAAAATCTAGTCAAAATGACTTTAGTTTACATTATTTGTTAAATGTAAACGAGCAGGTATTGTAGGTTTCGACCATTCGAAAAGAAAGTTGGCTGAGGGGTCGGAAAACCGAAATGAAATCTCGGGCAGTTATTCAGTAGTGTTTAAAGTCCAAAATTTTAGAATTGTAGGTCCCCGCCGTGGTATGCACTAAGCGCCAAATTGGACGATTTTAGGTATCAAAGTTCCCACTTTTATTAAGCCATTTATAGGCCGATCGTCCTGAAAATACGCATCAATAATCTTAGATGAATTATCTAAAGTGATTATTGACCGGTTTTCGGAAAAGTCGTTTCTTCATTTTTAAAAAAATGGTCAAAATTTAAATTCATATAAAGTTTATGCAAACATACATGTGTGGCATAGGAATGGAATCATGGTGACCTATGGCGTACTATAAGCATAAAAGAAAAAATCCTGAACCGATTTCCGCGAAAATACCCGGGTATTTTGTCATCAAAAAAGTATAGTTCCCGTTTCCCCAAGAATATTGAAGCTGTTTATGGACCGATCATCCTGAAAATTTGTATGAATAATCTTAGATGGACTATCTAAGAGGGCTTTTGACCATTTTTCGAGAAAGTAATTTCTTAATTTTTTTCTAGATAATTTATCTAAGATTACTCTTGCAAATTTTCAGGATGATCGGTCCATAAACGGCTTCAATATTCTGGGGAAACGGGAGCTATAATTTTCGGATGACAAAATATCCCAGTATTTTCGCGGAAATTGGTTCAAGATTTTTTGTTTCATGCTTATAGTACGCCATAGGTCACCATGATTCCATTCCTATGCCACACATGTATGTTTGGATAAACTTTATTTTTTTAAATTTTGAACATTTTTTAAAAATGAAGAAATCACTTTTTCGAAAAACGGCCAAAAACCCCCTAGATGATTATCTAAGATTATATATGCAAATTTTCAGAATGATCGGTCCATTAACGGCTTCAAAAAAGTGGGAACTTTGATACCCAATATCCAAAATCGTCCAATTTGGCACTTTGTGCGTACCACTCCCGCCCAAGGCGGGGAACTAAAATTCTACAACTTTGGATTTTTGGATCCATACACTAGTGAATAACTGCCCGAAATTTCAGTTCGGTTTTCCTACCCCTCAGCCAACTTTTTTTTTCGAATTGTCGAAACCTATAATACCTGCTCAAACCTCATTTATGAGCTGTTTTGCTGCTCATGAACTAAAACATACCTTCCGAAAACATTTTACGGGTGAATGCTAAATCAAATGAATAAAACTCATGTCAACGCGTAACACGTTTGGGCACAGGTGTAGTCCGTGTAGAGTTGTTTAAAGTCCAAAGGAGACGGCTGAAATGGTAGCACTTACAATTGGCAGGTTTCTTATTATATTTAAATTAGTCCATTTTTTATTGTCAGGCTCCGAAGCGATCGGGCTTGGGAAGGTATGTGTTCTGCTTCTGGCCGGAGGTCAAGGAACTCGACTGGGCTCTTCATATCCCAAAGGGATGTACAGTGTTGGGCTTCCCTCAGGGAAAACACTGTACCAGCTGCAAGCCGAGCGGATTCTGAAATTGGAAGACAGGGCAGAAGAGGCGACAGGTCAACGGGGCTCAATTCCGTGGTAGGCACTCAACTAATTCGACAGAGACTCGGTGAAGTCTGCACGCACTGACCTCCATGTAAATTCGGCTCTATGCCCTCTCTTTTTTAGGTACATAATGACAAGTGAGCATACAAAAGAACCAACCTTGGATTTCTTCGACGGTCATAATTACTTTGGATTGAAGAAAGAGAATTTGGTTGTCTTTGAGCAAGGAATGCTCCCCACTTTCACTCTCGATGGGCGCATAATACTGGAGAGAAAACACAAGATATCCAAGGCTCCAGGTAAGGAGAGCTCACTTTATGGTTGACCAGCAACCTTCCGCTCATATCCTCTAAAGCCAAACAAGCCCGCGCTAACGCGGAACGACTAATTACGTCTTATAATTATTTCTAGGGTACATGTGCCACCGCCACAGCTCCACTGAAACAAATACCCGTGGCTCATGTACCCTAGAAATATTTAGAAGACGTAGTTAGTCGTTCCGCGTTATCGCGCGCTTATTTGGCTAGTCAAAGGAAAATTGCAATTATTAATGGAACATTACACCAATAGTACGCGACTACATCATTGAGCAGAGCAAGAGAGTTGTCAATTAAATTGGAATACTTAAAAAGTACAGACAACTTGCGCCTACCACCAGCAAGTACTGCCACACACAGGGTTAGCATGTTTTAAAACATGTTTTTTATTCAATAAAAAACATTGTTTTAAAACATTTTAAAAAAACGTTTTTTTAATTAATAAAAAACATGTTTTAAACAAATAAAACATGCATTAAACAATAAAAAACAGTTTTTTTTTATTTAACAGAAAAGTTGTTTTTCTATAAAAAAAAAACACGTTTTAAAGGATAAAAACTGTTTTTTGTTTTGTCTTTAAAAAAAACATTTTTTTTTATTTATAAAAAACATGTTTTAAACAATAAAAAGCGGTATTTTTGCTTGTTATTAAAAAAAAACGTTTTTTTAAACAATAAAAAACTGTTTTTTTTGTTTTTTTAAAAAAAAACATATTTTTTTCCAACCCTGCACACATAATACATAGTGCCGTAGGATAGTAAAAAAAAACTTTTCTTTTTGTACAATTTCCAATTAATTACCCATACTGTTAAAAATACTCGACTAACCTGTATGAACCGTCTAATTCGTTTACGGATGCTACTATCGACCGCGGTGAAGATGGTAAGTGTAGCACTAAGTAAGCGCCATACCGACAAATATGCGGCTTAATCTGTTAGGAATTCAGATTTAAAACTTGACTCAGCCTTCGTTCGGCTTGTTCAAAGTGAAAACTAAGAAACCCTATTCTAGTTCCTGACTGAGTCGTTGAGTTCACGCTTCCCTCTATGCTCGGCTCTGGGCTCAGCCTTAGTCGCCGTATTTTAAGCCCCAACAGCCACTTGCCGTATTTACTGACCATATTATATGTCAACAATCAACAATCCCGTTGGCAATACGCGGCAAGGCCTTCTCAGCTGTTATTTGTTGACAAACGGGCAACCAAGACCCGTTAGCGCTTTTATTGTAGTAACTAGCCAACAAGAACCCGCGTTAAAGTGGAAACCAACTTACTTTTTCGGAACATTTCTAGGACACGCGTGCCATTTTAATGAAAGCATAGAACAAAGATTTGCGAGCACGCGTGTGCTAGAAATGTTCAGAAAAAGTGGTTGGTTTCCGCGTTAACGCGGGTTCTTGTTGGCTAGTCTAAGAAAAAATCATTGAACACAATTTCCGATTCGGTACTGGTTCCAGTTTGATTAATTAGAATTAATTAGTTAGCGGTCTGAATCAATTTTCTAACGCCGCAGTCCAGCAGAATTTAGTTATGGAAGAACCCATGCAAATACTTAAAGCTGTGCTTACAATGGAAACATAATTGGATAGTCACACTTCCCGTGAGAATCATAATTGTTTTTGGTATATTCATATTACTCATATGTTTTACTAATATCTGGTGCAGTTTATATATGTCCTGTATTTTGCTGTCCGGATTTAATAATTATTCAGTGCAATCCAATGTTGTCCTAACAACACGCGTATACTTACGGTTCCAGTGCCCAAACAGTTAGCATAGATACCGCAACCGATCAATTAAACATCCAAGCAAGACCCTTAGCGTTTTATTTAATAGATTCCACTTACTGTCAAATATTTAGACGGGAATGGAGGTCTCTACCGTGCTCTGAAGCAGAAAGGAATTCTTCAGGATTTCGAAAGTCGTGGGATCGAGTACATCCATGTATACTGCGTGGATAACATTTTGGTGAAGATGGCCGACCCGGTCTTCATTGGCTATTGCTTGTCCAAAGGTGCAGAGTGTGGGGCAAAGGTGGGTAAATAATATACTGAGAACCGGAATGCTTCCAATCATTCGAATTGAACTATCAATGACAATTACTACTCCCTACGGTTTGCGGTTCTACATACTTGGTTCTAATGCTTTATATTGTAATAAGACTAATGACCTTATACTTAAGATGCATGGTAAAAGCTCACACAAAAACGCCATGAGCCGCAGAGTCCGTACTAAAAGTGAGGTGCGAAAGCGGGGACGGACAAAGTGTTAAAGGAGCTTTGTTGAACTGAAATCTATAACACTCATAACATTACGGGATTCCAGCCTTCCATCGTAGCTTCTCCTCTGGTCAATTCTATATTCCTTCTCATTTTTTGTTTTCCTATTAACCAAGGTTGTGGAAAAAGCCTTTCCCACAGAAGCTGTTGGTGTGGTATGTAAAGTTGACGGAAGGTATCAGGTGGTTGAATATTCGGAAATCACGCTAAAAACTGCAGAGAAGAGAAATAGCGATGGGAGGCTAACGTTCAATGCTGGCAGTATTTGCAACCATTTCTTCACCACGAAGTTTATCAAGCAAGTCGTGGAGTAAGTTGAGAGTTTATTCCAAATAACTATCCCGTTTTGGGACTTTCTAATATCCCAGTTTCATTATCCACATTCTTTAATGTCTGTAGCTATGAAGAGGCGAACTTGAAGCATCATATTGCGGAAAAGAAGATCCCGTACGTGGATGGGGAGGGAAATATTGTTGCACCAGACCGGCCGAACGGAATCAAGCTGGAGAAATTTGTGTTTGACATTTTCCAGTTCGCTGACAAGTTCGCAGTTTGGGAAGTATTAAGAGAAGATGAGTTTAGTCCATTGAAGAACGCTGACGGTGCATCTAAAGACACGCCTACTACAGCTAGACACGCTCTCTACTCCCTTCACCAGCGCCAAATTCTGGCTGCAGGTGGTAACTTCGTCGACGAAGAAGGGTCCATTATTCCGCTCATTCCAAGGTTTGTATTTTCTTAATAAGCGTGACACTGTGACACGCCATTCATTAGGAATATGCTACTTCTTTCTTCACATTTCACTTTCTATTCCGCTCTATGTGGTTAGGTTTGCTTTCGTCCTATTTAAATAATGTCTTCAATACTTTCAGTTGCATTTATGTATTTCTGTTGTAGACATTAATTTTTGGTTTCCTTGCCTCATTTTATTTTCTAGCACTTTGAATAACAACGCACCAGAAGTGGAGACAAACAACAATGAGATGTAAGTCTAATACGTTTCTTAGTATGCATCGCATAACCCTTACAGCACATACGTTTTTTTCATGACTCCACTCTCTTATAAAGTTGCAATTTTACTTAAAAATTTTTGTATTTTGTACTATTACGAGCAGTCTTGCACTGGTGTTCAGTTTCACGTATCATTCTTTTCAGTTGTTTAGACACCATATTACGTAACTAATTTTTGTGTATTTACAGTCAGAAGTCATGTATGACATACAAGTCGCCAATTGTTGTGGAAATCTCGCCTCTGCTCTCCTACGCCGGAGAAGGATTAGAAAAATATGTCCAGTCAAAGACCTTCCAACCTCCAGTTGCTCTCTTTGCTGCTACTGAAACCCTTCGCTCAGATGAATTGAAGTCCCTCGCCACCCTCAAGGTCCAAGTCATCAAAACAACCGCCTAGTTTCAATGCTACTTTTCTCAAGATTTTCTACATTAAGAACACGTGTAAATAGGGCTCAAATCAGGAGTCAGTCGACAATTATTTTAAAAGGTTTGACTTACGACTTCAGTCCCAAGTGTGCCTATTTTAAGATTTTATTACGAATTGAATATTTTTAAACACGTGAATAATGCGCACACGTTTTTTTACTAATCGCTTTTGTTCAAAAATGAACACGTAAATTCGACTGATTTTTTTATTAAATAAAAATTGATTTTGGAGAATTAGACGTGTCGTGCGATTTCGGGGTCTAATTGAATAATGATGCTGGAATATGAATTTGTGAGAAAATGCTTTCGGGAGCGGAAACTCTCTGACCAACAGAGTCAGTGTGAATGATTTCGGAGGCCTTCTGTTTCAAATCAAATCTACCAATGTCTCCGCGAAGGTGTAAAATGGCCATCAGTTGCTCCCTAGTCATATCCGGGTAGTGCTTGACAAAACTGTGGAGTTCAAGGGACAGAATGTCCACATCTTCCACTTTTACAATTTCGGCGATTGCTTCGAAGGCAGCAAACGGGCATTCGGACATGTTGCTTAGATTAGAAGAGCCGAATGCTTCGAATAAGCTACGAACCTGCATAGCTTCTTTGAGTATTTTCTCTGATGCCTCTCGTCTCTCCTCTTGATTCTTCAGGCTCACTTTTCTGGACATGAGAACGAGTAAATATTTCTTAGCCACCATGTTTTTGGCTTGAATCATCACATGATTAAAGTTCCTTGGCTTAAGGTGGTTGTAGTCCTGAAAGATATAAGAATGCTGCTTTACGATCGCCATTCGTTACCCGCTATTTTTTTCAAATAGCTTAATAGGACTCACCTGGAAATAATCTTTCAGAGTCACGCATATGGTCTCAATTTCTACAACACTTCGCAACCAATTACGAGTCAGCTTCACAAAGTACGGCTCCAGGTCCAAAAAGGCTTCATCCAGAAGATATAAGACTGCTTTATTTCTTAGTTCCTGTCCGAAAAATAGAATTGTAAGCTTGAGTATAACACAAAACCATTAATACTAGAACCGGAGCATTCTGTAATATGTAGTAGTTGGGACATAAACTACGCAGCAAACGGGCTACGGTTGTGCTTGAGCTACGAATACTTCGGAATGGTTTACGGAAAGGTCAGACAAGCAAGGCGAGGATGTAAGAAAGTATTCGAGCTCAGCAGCTATGGGTATTTAATTTTTAAGGGGTATATATAAACGGGCTCCCTTAAATTCAAAATTGGCTCCCAAAATAAATAAATTGGCTACCTTGGAGAAG
>JAQFZY010000906.1:0-20143 GCA_034696285.1 Hypogastrura burkilli
TTAGGTTAGGTGGTATTTAGTTCTTATTTTTGGTACGTGGTAACCTAACCTAACCTAATTTAAATATATAAACCAGGTTAGGTGGTATTTAGTTCTTATTTTTGGTATGTGGTAACCTAACCTAACCTAATTTAAATATGTATATAAACCAGGCCGGCAACTGTCTCGCCGGGAATTGTCCATGCCGGCAATTGTCCATGCCGGCAATTGTCAATGCCGGCAATTGTGCGCCGGGCATTGTCACATTACGGCACCAAGGAGGACTTTTCCTTGCTTACACTCACATAGGCGATTTCTACATCTTTTCGGAGCTTCCCATATGCCGAGCTAACGTAGTAGTAGAGGAACGTAAAGTGCTTCTCATCCTCTCGCGGAGACGAGCCAGGCCTCAGTTGGGCTCTGACTCTCGTCCAGTCCAGACCGGTCCGTATTGTGCTAAGCAGGGAACATGTGTGCTAGATCATAACGACCCTACCCTTTACATTCTTGTGATTTTAGTACCTGAGACAAAGAGGGGATTTTGTGAGCGGTACTAACTCTTGGGCCTAGAGCTTCTATTGTTTCAAAGAATGGGCTAGTAAGTTGATGACTTTCGGTTTATTACGGGACAGAAAATGGGACTTGGAAAGAGAAAGGATACTACGGATTTCTACAATACGGTGGTGTAGGTAAGTCACATTTTATTGCCCTGCATTACTACTGTTCCTTGAGCACAGAAACAGTTAATGTTGAAGGAGAGGAGGTAGCTCGGCACTAAAGTGTGGTGAATATCTTTCTAGACAATGACATATTGTTCGAACACTAAAATTTGCAATGGCCCAATTTTAAGTTACGATACGTAATTACGTAGGGCTAAGTGCATGGCATATGGCATCTTGTGTATAGGGTACACAATTACAATCTGGATAGGATGAGGGATAAAACTACTAAAAGGGGCATTCCAACCTGATGCAATTACCGAGTACGAGCCAAAGTTACGATTTTATTCAACAATTAGATACTACCTGTTTTAAATTAAATTAAATTAATTTAAAAAAAAGAAACTTTCAAGTTTCAAGGTTAATTAGGGACAGGCTCGGTTATATAGGGCATATATATTTACCATTTAGATAAGGTTAGGATAAGGTCACTTCTTAGATGAGGTTACGTTAGAATATGCCCATTTGGACTACAAACTAGAATTTAATTTCTTTTCTTAACGGAAAAAGTTATTCTTTTTCCCACATAACAAATCCCATTACAATTGCACAATTGTATGTATGTAGATAGGTAATAGGTACTATACCTACTAAGTGCATACTATTATATATGATATTTAAAACTGCTTGGAGGTTCGTTGCAATGGAAAATTACATGGAACGAATTTAGGCATATTAAATAACATATTTTTTTTAAAGCCTTCCTTGCATATCAATTTTGGTTATTGTGTATTCTACAGTATATGTACCCATTAATCATTGTATTGAATCTATCCATTTCGTACAACTCACTTTAATTCATCGAGTATTTTAAAAAAAAGTTACAGTAAATGTATCCATAAATCATTGTATTGAATCTATCCATTTTGTACTTATAACTCACACTAATTCAACGAGTATTTTTTTAATATTTAACATTATAAGATTCTGTTGAATATTGTCAGATTTTGAGTTAGGTACACGTTTGAAATGTTTAAGTGAGATCAAATATTAGCGGTATATTAGACAACAGTGGAATCGATCCCTTGGGACTTGGGATCGATTTACAGGGGAAAATAATACTCCTACCTCATCTAGACCAAATTGGGGATTCCTGAAATACCACATTTTCGCAAACTTTTGCCCCTACGTACCGAGCTCAAAATCCGGGTCGTATAATTTAAGTAATGATTCGGATTGAGCTAGCGTGCTGAAAAAAAAGAAGTTTCCGACCTAGGGATACATAACGGCACAACTTTAGAGCCCGGCGCTCGGTTGTTAAAATATTCCCGATTTATTGCGCTCACAGGGCCTGAGTTTTGTGTGCTAAAGCCGAGTACACTTTGAACGTATTATTGTATATGCCTACCAACTCGCATAATATTCCACAGGTTATTGGTTATTTAGAGTCGTGTATGAGGCCTGGAGTGACGTGGGAAGCTTTCGCTTTCCGAGGGGGTTCAAAATTGGAAATTAATTAAAAAACAATCGGTTTTCTATTTATATAGGCGATGAAAGCCAAACTCTAACCACGTTTTGCGGCTTTCGACATTATTTTATACACATTTGAATAAAAGTAAAAATCAAATTGTAGGCTAGAACAGCCAGTTTAACATTTTTCTGTGACAATCCTATCAATGTATTTATACATATGTCACACACCTAATTAGTAAGGAATTCTTCGCCTTCGTCTGCTGTGTATAAAGCCTTTATGCCCTAATACGCTTAAGCTGAATTTTAAACTAATTAATTCCGCAAAATTTAATGTACTTTTTACGAACCGGAAATTTTACACATACAGTGACAGAGTTCAGCCTTTATTATTTTTTGTGTTAGCAAAATCGCATATTAGGTAGCAGTACCTAATGGCCGCATATAAACCTTATAGATTTGGTCATGATATGCAAACTAAACCAAAATAAGCCAAGTGACTATTGCCGATTAAGCGCTATATTATGTAGAACCAATATTATTGACGAATCCAGTTGGCCGTCCTGGCCCATGTGAAACACATCCCCTGCGTACGCCTACATTGGTCAAAATATTAGGGAATAAAATTGACCCATTATTTTAGTATTCACTACGTTATACGGCCGGACCCAATCCTCGCATTTCCCGTTTACTTTTCTAAAGTTAAACACGCTAGATTGCTCATTCTTTCCTACCGGACTGCCCTGACATTTATGAATTATCAATGCCTTATACTTATTTATGTCGTCGCATCGGATCGGGAGAGTCGGCCGAACGGGGCGTGTCAGGCCTCAAACTGCCCGCCACGAAAAGCAATAAGGAGCTTGGCTAATCAACTTGGGAATTTTTGGAACACTGCTCTGCAATTCCCAGGGCCAATATATGTAGCTGCTGTCCAACTAAATTTAGTAAGCGGAGAGTAGGCGGGGTCCGACAGAATCCGCTTCCACATTTTCTCTGGAAGCATAAGTTCCCTACTTCTATGTTCTATGTACTATGTAGCTCAGTAAAGTATAGGTTTCCGGGTTATGATCCTGATAAGTAGAAATTCCTGCACATTGTACTGTACTTAATTAGAACCCATCTCGGGTTTCCTTAATGATACATGAGGTATCCGGTTTCGGTACTTATATATTGTGATGTATTGGATTCCCTTCGCCGGCTTTTATTTCAATTATTGGGCATGTAGATGTTTTCCTGCCTAGAGATGATAATCTAATTGATTAAAAGGTTTATGCCTGAATATGTCCAAACTGTATTTTTCTAAGTTCTCAGAAATTCATATAATATCAGGGCTTGTATTTAATGCTACATAAAGATTATATGAGGTAACCTAACCTAATGCTAATGTTACTATCACAAGATAGGATAGGTTTAATGAGCTTAGGCTCATTTGTGTTGAGTTAGGTTACAACAGTTAAATTGCAAGAAGGCGTTTTGTCGGCTTTTGACTGGTTTGACACCTAATGCCCGTTTTCGGGGTTGGGGTGGTAACACGCTATATATGAAGCACTGCTCGTTCGTGCTTTGACCTGAAGAATTACCTTTACGTGTTGTCCAAATGATACACGAAATATAATATGTGATTGTGAGTTGTGCGAGTTAATTAGGAATTGTAATTTGCAAAGTTTGAGCCAAATATAACAAAAGGCTGCTTGAGTAGCTATACTTGTCCATGGGGAAATTCTTTTTTGATGTTGCTACCAGATCTAATCTATTTCTGTCTTTTGTGCTGTGTGTATGTATATTGGACAAAAGGGGGGCATTTATATATCTATTTCTCTCATTTTGTTTGTGCTGCGTGTATATTGGACAAAAGGGGGCATTTATATATATATTTCTCTGATTTCGTGCTTGGTGTATATTGGACAAAAGGGGGTATTTTATTTATATATATATTTATTTCTCTGTTTTTCTGCTGCGTGTATTTTGCACAAAAGGGGACAAATATGGCTTTGACTGCTAAGTAGGCTTACGCCTCTGTAAATTATAAAATTATTCAAGCCCTTAAAATACTTTAGCTTCCCGTCAACTGCAAGGGCTGGCTGGCTGTAGTGTTATAAATCCGTAACTTTCTCCGGATCTCCAGTTCAAACTAATCTGCTGGAATTGTTCCCCATAATTACTATATTCAAACAACAATGGGTAGGACCTCTTAACAATGGGCCAACACCCAGCGTCGAGCCGTTGCTTCCAAAGAGTGCATTATGGTATATCATATACGTAATTGCTAGCGTACTTATGTAAGGAAGCCTTGGGCTCACACTATAAACCAAAATAACTGGTTTCGTTGAAGGAGAACAATTAATGTCCCACGTTGCATCGCATCGTCTACGGGATGATCAGGCCCAGAGTGCATGGATATAATATCTACGCAGATTGTAATGTGATTTGAATTTGATTGTCTGCTAATATATAGGTAAACTATGTAATTTTTATGGTACGAGTCTTGCGATTACGAACAAAGAATTTTTTTAAGCAGATTCCGTAATATCTTAAGGTTCCGCTTTTAGGTGTAACTAATTAAATTATCCATGCCTACTAAACATCCAACTCCACCATTTAGCCTGTCTGGAACAGAGCACACCATTTTGCCATATGCGTAACAATGTTTCCAACGGTACAAGGAAAGAAGCCTTTGTGGCCGAGTAAACAAAATTCGTACTCATGCATGAAATCCAAATATAATTTATTGACAGCTGCATTGATTACTATGATAATGAGATGGCAAAATGAACCGCAGGAACAAGTTTTCTAGCTCGGATTCAGATTCAGACACAGTACTACTTTGGAAGATTGGGCGTGTATCTCAATTCAGAGGAAGCAACCATATAATTTCATTCTTCGTACTATGAACAATAATACTGTTCGGCTGCCATTTAAACTATCACCAAATAATGCGAAACCTCTCACCAATTCAAGCATATTTCCTCACCAGTTATAGAAAATCACTCACCAATCATTTGAAACTCATTATGAGCAAAATATTACTATTAATTTTGAAATATTTAATGGAATTTAAATTCTCTTATTGAAGTATGTCAAATCCTTGAGGATTAAATCTGCTCTAATTGCTCAGAGATTCCGAATTAATTGGTGATCGTTTAAATATACCTCATGCTGTTCAGCGTGAAAAAATAATTTTATTTTTGCACAATCTATCGAATAAAATTGCGTATTGTTGAACCTTTAGTTGGATTTGGAATTACAATATATTCTCTGCCTCTGGTCCCTCTCCTGTCCAAATAGGCTCCCCTTGACCTTGACCTTTCTTTGGAGGGACAGAAACGGGATATTATTGACCCACCACGTACCATTGTTGACTTTACTGTAGCTGGGGGTCAGGAGTTTAAAATTGCATTTTCCTCTCCAAAGAGCAGATCCGTCGTCAACTATGCTCATATATACATACATATGTAGTTGTGCAACTCCGCAAACACTTTCCTCTAACTTTCTACGTTCTTGACTCTCAATTTTATGATACAACACGCTCACACTTTGACTCAGGCTAACTTGCCTTCTACTACTGTATTTGGGATTTTCAATACCTGACTGCATGCCTACATATGTATACTAATAGCATAATCGACTTCCTTTATATTAAAGCGGGCTTACCCTGAGAAAATGCTATTCAGGTTCAGGAATGCTTATCTATATTCATATTCACGTGTACTTCTGTTCACGATTCTGCCAGGTGGTTTCAATGCATTTAGTCATTGTTTTCCTTAAACCTTCCATAGTGCACTAAATTATGATTATCTTCCATATAAATCTACGTATTCATTGAGCAATTCCTGGGTGAGATTCATATACCCGTATTAAAGTAGGTACCTATGTATGTATATGCCATAGTATGCCGTCCTATCTCAATAATTTCTTATGTATGTATATGTATATGCATAGTTAGTACAGGTATACAAACGCCCTGGCCGTATATTTTAGCTGAAAGCCCTGGCGTTAAACATATCACGCTCTATATAATCTAAACTGCCATAATCTAAATTAATTTAATAACAGTTTGTTAAGCTTTCATTACTAAGTTTGGTTAGGCAGACAGTTTGTTAGTTGGGTCAACTACCCCGCATTGAATTATTTCCCAAAGCAAGTATTTCAGCCAGTTCGACATCTAAGTCGTTGTCCTACGATATTATGTCTATTCTGGAGCTTCCGGGCTCTTTGTGTGCACACGTGCTAGGCCAATTTTCCCGGCGGGTATTCCATCTCTGTCAGCCCAAATTGAGCCCTGAAATCAGTAATTATTGAGAAGGAAGTGGCTCCTTATCCAGGCTTGGATTACGGGACGTCAGGATAATGATGTATTGTGGGAGAACCATAATTACCCGTACTCAGTATGGCCTTACCAAGGGGCTAACGCCAAGTTCAAGCCAATATATGACAGCTTCCTATTTCTATTTGATATGAGGAAAGATTGTGCATTACTAGTACGCTTCCTCATGAATAATAAAAGTTAAAGTCGGAATTGTTTCCCGTATGGATATGAACATTGTATAATATAATAGATAATCGTACGCCAATATGATATACGAATAGCTTGGTCGCGCTTAATCACAGGACTGTACGCAAGTACGTAGTATGTATACTGTATCAATAGTTTTGCATAAATCATGGGACTCTTAGGAATTACTTTATATTCTTGCCACATAAAATATTAATTTTACAAAATCGATATAAAGTGACATGCCTAGTAGGTATTTAAGAAACTTTAGTAGGTATAAATAGTAGTAGTTCTTTGGCTTGGACTCCAACGGACTAGCAACGCCATCTTTTAGACCACTTATGTTTTCAGCTTAAACTATTAGTGTTAAAAAATCAGTATTTTTTATGGCAGCATTCAGTGCGCACACACTATTTAAGCCTTTAAGGTAAACTCTGATAGAAATCCTAAGAACAATAACGAAAACGATTTAAAATGTAGGGTAAATCCCAGGAAAATTAAATACTAGGTCCACTGGTAATTACATTAGATCAAGAAGGTGAACTGCAAACTCCAAATCCGGAAAAACCTTTATAACATGCGTATCTTGTGTCAGCAATTAGCTTGCTATATTTTTTCCACCCGTCGTCAGTAGGGACTCCAATTTACTTTGCCGAACAATCCTCTCATGATGGATTTGTGAGTTCTCGCTCCAAATGACACTAAATTGGCAAAAATAAGTGTGTTGTTGCCAGCTCTCGACTTTCTATCATTATTAATCCTATTGTAAATAGAATTTTTCCTTCGGATTCGGAAATCCGCCCATCTCAGAGTACGAAGGATTGTAGATGTCTTACGTGTCACAAATAATTGGTCCAATGATATAACCGCAGAATTTTTAGTTCTGAGATAACTTCTGTACTATTATGTAGCCTCTGCTCTGGTTCAAAGTCAGTCTTGGCTCATATAATTATAATTAGGTATATAGTGGGCTGTAGAATTTGCACTGGAAATACTGCATGTATTATTATATACGTAAACGGTGACTCTATGGTTCTTTGGTAGTAGGGTACCTACAGAGGTACGTGTGCCATAATGTCTAATTATTTTAATTGGCGGGGGAGCTCATTGAAAGAACATGGACGGAGGATCAAGGGACTCGCGCCTCCCACTATAGATACTAAATAGGAGTGGAACGGGATTGTGGCATAATTAGAGGCCTGTTTTCATTATCGTGGACCGTGGCACGGCTGCGGTCATCCGTCGTCAAAGGTTTGAGGCCGGCACAATGTACTTGGCATCTTCATTAGGATAGGTACGGTTTTTTTTAGTCTAGGTTGTGCGGTACGTGTTTACAGGTCTTATTACTAATTATGATTCCACCACTACCGGTTTCATATACTAACGAACTACACATGTTTTGGTTTGATTTTGAAATATATTTGTTTACTATGCATACCATACAGTTCAGACCAACTCCAAAAAAGCCGCAGACTTAACCGATAAATCCCGAAAGCCAAGCCTGATTTTAAATTAATCACACCAAACCTAACCTGACCATACGATAATAACTAGGTATATGCATATATTCTTCGGTGAGTGGAAATATATTTACTACCTATTCTGTAAGAGTTTGCAATTTTAATTTTTTTTTTAATTTCTCGTGACCCCAATTATATGTATCTACATGTGCATTTTATCCGCGTGCTTGGGTTCATTGCTTATGCAAGCAATGTAACTAGCGGGGCCGGCACCAGAAATTCCGGTGCGTAACACGTAACACCACCGCACTGGTGCTTAACATTGGATTTCATAACTAACAATTACATTCTCTGGGCATTTCCATAGTATCATCTGCGAGTGTCACATTAAAACTTAGTATGCGGATTCTACGCGCACCTGCGCCATCTGTGTATGACTATGTTAACACAACTAGTCGGAGATTTTTATTTCTCCGGTCCCTTTCCCCACCGACAAATTACAGAGCGAATAAAACGGACGGACGCAGGTTTTAACATGCATATAATATGTAGACGATTAAAGCCTTAGCAATTCCCAAAATACGCAGGGCCTACTATTTAAATTAGCTTTAGACAACACTAACTTACATTATGGCTTGAAGAGTGAAGGAACTTGGTTTTTGGAACTTATGATAATCGGATCAAACTTCAACTTCAGTAGTAGAGTCACATTACCTTCCCTTTAAATCCCTTATTAAGCGCACTGCACGGTCTACTTTATGCGAATTTCCTGTCCTTCTGTCCGTCCGTCCGTCCGTCCGTGCGCAGCATAACTCGTGCATGTTTTTTTATTACTAATCCTAAGCTTAGGTCATGACCATGTGTTGATAACGGTTGACCTTTGTAGTGAACTTTATGGTAGGGGTCGTAAGGGGTCAAGAACAAATTTGAGCCGAAAGGTTTCAAGTGAGGTGTTTATCGAAAGGTATGGTTACCAGTACTGCAGTGGTGACCTTTGACCTAGAGGTTAAGAAAGGTCATAGTTGAGTAATTTGCCCATGGAAAGCAGATATCACAGAATATTGGTAAAGAGCTTGGTTTTTACCTATAACCCCTAACTTGAGGTCAACAAAGGTCAAAGTTGAGTAATGTGTCTATGGAGAACTTAAGTCACACATAATACGGTGGTAGTTGGTTCCGACATTTGACCTCCGTAGACGTCGGTAGAGGTCAGCAAAGGTCAAACCTCACTAACATGTTCAAATCACGAGTAGATTAAATGTTGGCCTCAACAAAAGCTATTAGAAATCAAGGTCTAGTGCGCTTATTTATGCCCATCTTAAGATGACTTATTCAACTTCAGCAACTTTTCCACTTCGTCATTCTCAGACTTAAACAAGGATGGCAAATTCAGCGATGCGTGAGGTGAGAAGATCGCTCTTCTTCCCATAAGGCCCTGCAGTTTAAGATTTCCAATTTTTCTTATCAACGGAAGACAGCGCAGCCCGTCTGGGTAGGGTTTGTTACCTTTCTCATAATATACGAAGACGTTCTATACTTACCCCGTATGTTTCTTGATCGAGGATACTACTAGCAGTATCATTTGCAGCATACAATTCAGAACACTGCAGTTCCTAAAAGTTCCAACTGGATCATTTGCAACACCTCTGAGCAAGAGAAAAGATCTGTATTCGACCCATGTAAATGTAAATACTTCTAATTATTAACAAGGGAGTGCCTGCATGATGCTCAAGTGTTTTGTACAAGCATATATACATAGACGTACTGTATAAATTAAAATGAGTTGAACCGACAACCTAATTAAGCTCAAAAGTCAACTTGAAGCTTTCAGTGGCCATAAGGCTCTGTTTAATAATTGTGTTAACAGTTTAAGGGCCCAGAAGGGAATTCGGAATGGCAACCATTAGGCCCCAAGTCAAAGGAGAGTCTCAATTTCCCTGCTTATGCGTTTATTTGTCAAATATATTTACCAGTTTTACCCAGAAAATGTTGAAAATGTACTATTTTTGACGTTAAACGACAAAAAATATTTTATGAGTGACGCTCATGAATGAGTTACGCTCATTCATACTTTGAATCCATCTCGACACTAAAAGGTAGCTACGCCCCTGCTAAAAGCTATAATTTAATAAGGCTGCCATTTAAACTATCACCAAGTAATTCGAAATCGCTCACCAATTTAAACAGATTTCCTCACCAATTACCTCAAATTACTCACCATCTTTTCAAACTTAGTATAAGCAAAATATGATTTATTTTAGAATAGTTAACGGAATTAAAACGCTAGAATTCGAAATATTTCATGACTCTGGCGAGGTACATAAATACTATACCTATAGTATTCAATATGGAGTCGCACTTGGACAAAACTCTGAAATTCTATATTTTGAAAATCTTACGGGTCCGCCTTTAACCTGTAGACGCCCCTGCACATGCACATGAGCATCATGTCTCCAATGCCCTTTTGTTGTCTGCACTACTGCACTGTTCCATTGAAATAGGAACAGGAGTTCGGGTTCCCAAGTCCGAGTATTATTGTTTGGACTAAACTGCTCACATTGTTGACATATAGCATGCCGAGACGGGTTCAATTACAGGGGAAGACAAGTTAATGGCCTTTCCGCCGCCCGAGCTCGTCATCCCATGAGAGTAGTAGTGACAGTCAGTGTTCGTGTTGGGTTAGATACAATATACAATGTCACTTTGCTTATGCTCTTCTGTCGTCGTTTATACATAGTTTATATTCTAGTCCGCCCATTCATAATCCAAGCCTCGTCCCTCTCATGCACCGCTAATTCGGCCCTTACCATAAATACGAGCCAGTATATTATTTCATTGTGATGAGGATCCTGTAATATAGTTCCAACCTGGATCACGTCCTTTGGTTTCGAGAGGCACCGCAACAAGAGGCACGTCAGTCCTAATGATTACCACAAAGTAAGGCTTAAATCCAAGAATAGGGAAGCTTTTCCCTGTTCGCCTTCCTGTGAACTCAGGCAACTGACAATAATGTTTCGAGCCAGGACTTAGGACGTCAACGAAGCCCTATAATATATTATTATTTGTGTATAATATACATAGTAAAAGACTTGATACGTTTATGTACGTTGTTTGTATCTTTTGGAAACAATACCGGAACTATCGGAGTCTGGGCCTGTAATCTTTTGGCCAGCTTTTGGCTAATGACACGTAAAATGATGATCGATCAGATTTAAGCCGGTAAGTATAAGTGCCACCTTCGTTGGGACTGCTCTCGTGTTCGTAGAATACAGGAATTAAGAATACTGTAATCGCTCTGCATTTACCAAAACTTTCATGGCTGCTTATTATTTCCAAATCTTATAGTTTATGGGATAATAATTTATTGCAGAGAACAGTGGATTTTACCGAAGAATAGCAATTCCAACTCGTACCTCGTAATTCTGCTGAAGTTTTGCTTTTGTTTTTGGATATACCTACTATTATTAAGTCCTTGTATGTACATATGTTACACCCCTAGCCCGAAATAGCCACAACTAGTTTTGGGCTCTTTTTTCACAACCGACCATTACCCGAAAACTTCGAGGTAACCAAACCTAACCCAATTATAATGATACTATCACGTTAGGTTAGGTTAGATTAGCTTAGGTTAAGTTGGGTTAAGTCAAGTTAGGTTAGGTTAGGTTACTACAGTCAAATGTCGAAATGGCGTCATTTCGGCTTGTGGCTGGTTTCAACGCCCGCAGGCCGTTTTCGGGGTTGGAGTGTAACACATACATTGGTTAAGGTACGCTAAGGATTGCGTGATCATGGATTCAAGCATATGTCACACTTGTTTTCGAATCGATAAATAATTATTTATTCAGGTAACATTAGCTTGTATTTTTTTTTCCCATAGAAAGTGATTTTTCAGAATTAGAAATATAGGTTTTGCCATTAGTAATATAGGTATTTTAAATTTTAAAACAGTTCAATAACTTCTGATACTAACGGAAAATTGTCCATTTTGCCGGAGAGCGCTATAAACTCTAAATAGTATATACATATGTTTAAAAAAAAAAATGTTACACCCCAACCCGTAAATAACCACAACTAGTTATAGGTTCTTTTTTCACAACCGACCATTACCCGAAAACTCCGAGGTAATCTAACCTAACCTAATTATAATGATACTATCACGTTAGGTTAGGTTAGATTAGCTTAGGTTAAGTTGGGTTAAGTTAATTTAGGTTAGGTTAGGTTACTAGTCAAATTTTGAAAAGCCGTCATTTCGGCTTGTGTCTGGTTTCAACGCCCACAGGCCGTTTTCGGGGTTGGGATGTGACATATACACGAATTGCGTAGTAAGTACTTTTTAAATGCATTTTTAGAAACTGAAATATATTTCAAACGCATCATTAGTAAGATTCCTAAATACATACAAAATAAGAGAAGCCCGTAGTAGATATGGTGTTTTTCTTTTGATCTGTATTATATAGAGCATCATGAAAGATTTATGAGAACCTTTGACTTTGACCAGCCTATTATAATAAAACACTTGATGTAGGCTGTAGGCTCTATCGAACATTACGTCAACACGTTTTCAGTCCTAATTGGAAATAGAGTCAGAGAGTAGACAGACACATGTGTAAGTAAAACCTGCTTACGCTGCTGGTATTGGTATACATAGGTAGTCCTCTCCAATGCCTTTCTTACCTAATGATTTCAAATCCTGGGCTGAACTGGAAATACATACTTGGTACCTTAATAAAGTTATATAATAAGGCCATGATGGTTGAAAACGGGTTAAGTTACTCCTGTCCAATGCCAAAATTATTTGTCTGCGTCTGTCTGCTCCAAAGTTTAGCTAGGAGCTAATTCTCACGTTCATCTCCATTTTGTATCTATATGGGATCTGGATTTTATCCTGCATGATTGTAGGATGTAAGGTATAGAGTAACATTGTGTAATTTGTATAGCTCATTACGATGACAAGAACTACTTATGAAGATACATAAGGATAATTAACATGGTGGTGGTAGCAGGCCTACATATGAGAACAGAATGCTCTACTCAAGTTACGCGTTGTATTGTACTTTGTACTACTCAAATCCAATGCTTACTATCAAAGCTAGTTCAGTATAGACTAATAAATATTGAAGACCCATTATATTCCCCTCATTAAACAGAAGCGTATACTACCTATATATTTTCCCCAAAAGCATTAAAATTAAATATAGTATAAAGCCCGTTATTTGGGGGAAAACCGTAAATCATTGCTGAGTAGTCCTTGTACCGGAAACATGAAGCATATTCACAGTGTTAAGTAAAGGCCCGTTGCGATCTGCAAAAGTTCTGATCTGCACGATGTAGGGAACAGTTCTCTAGCCACACCTACCAAATAGGGTACACATAAAGTTATGATTATTGGGAAGGGCAAGTTCGTTGGACAGAAGTTTAAGTAAACGGGGTCAAGGTCAAAAGGACAAAAATATTTACACTACTGAATTTTTAATTATTTTAATACGATCCCTGCTTCCGAGCAGTCTACATTGTTTAATCCAGTCTGTATGCAAACTCGTTGGTCAAAGTAGCGAAGCGCCGTAGCCGCATGTGATACTATAACAGAATAGCCTAGGGCTACG
Source organism: Hypogastrura burkilli (assembly GCA_034696285.1). Classification (NCBI taxonomy): domain Eukaryota; kingdom Metazoa; phylum Arthropoda; class Collembola; order Poduromorpha; family Hypogastruridae; genus Hypogastrura; species Hypogastrura burkilli. The sequence goes on from JAQFZY010000906.1 coordinate 13,667, forward strand.
TCGTTACTGGTACATATGTATTAGGCCAGATACGGTTAAGCCTAATCATATTATGGAAGGTACGATTAGGCTTCCTCTCTTATAGACGAAGTAGATTAATTTAGCAGATTAGCACCTCTATAATAGGTCTAAGGGGAGGGGGGACAACAATCTAATGTAATTCATTAGATCGTAATATGATCCTTTGAGACTTTTCTGACGCCTACAGCCTTACTAAAGCTCGCTATCCGTGCGTAATGTGGGGAGTCTTTCCTTTGATTATCTAGGCCTGAAGCCGGATCATAATGAGACTTGCTGGGCGGAGAGAGTGTCAACTTTCCCTGGGAAGACTGCCCTTGGTCCTCCTTGGCCTCGTCTGCCTGGTCAGCGTGAGCGGACGGCCCATTGAGTCCAACTACAGTTCCAGTCCTACTCCGGACCAAGAAGGAGGCTCGGCCGAGTATAGAGTCATCCTGTTCCTGGCTCAAGAGGAGGCGGCCTGCCTCAGGGATTACGTGAGTTCTATCCCTCTCCATGCTGTATGTATGTATGTATTTCTATGTAGTACTTTCCCCTGCTCCATAGGATTAGCCATTATTGACTTTCTCTCCGTAGATTTCCAGAGGGTGACTGGCCAAAGGTCTCACCTTTCACCAGATGAAATGGACCCATATTAGGTTTCAGTGCCAGACCTAATAAGTCCACACTTCATATATGTAGGCTTATAAGTATTATACATATGAATGAAAAGGCCGGGTCAGAGAGTCGTGTCTAGTTCCAGTATGAGACAGTGTTCCGACTTTCTACCACTTTGCATATTTTTTAACACTTTTTATCGTTTACTGATAAAAAGTGATAAAGTGTGATAAAAATGGCGGAAGTGCAACAAAATTCAAACTCAACCCAATATTGAACTAAAATTAACAAATAAGAACGAATTATATTATGACTTTCGGTTAAAACTACGTGTTCTCAACTAGGACCCTATTAAATTTTCAGCTATAATTCACTACTATACATATATGAGTCCTGTAGCCGCATCCAACTATTGTATTACGAAACTAGCCTTCAAGAACATTTTTATTGCTAGATGCATAAGTAAATCAGAATGTGAAATAGTCGAGGACCTCATCTCCCTAAAACTGATCCACGGATAGCCCTCACGTACCACCACAAGTCAGACGGTAGTACATAGTCTGTCTCTGTCTGTATCTGTACACTTCATTCAGACAGTATCCGATGCTATTGTGATTATTTGAAACATTAAAGACCTAATTGAAAAACCGCGCTCTCAACCTACCCCACCTCGATTTCTCCTTGAAAAAGTTTTTATCACTTTGTATCACTTTGTATAAGCAAACCCCTCGGGTAAAAAGTGATAAAAATACACTTTTCATAGGGGTGATATTTATCACTTGATAAATATTCGAAACACTGGTATGAGATCACACATCCACACCAAAAGATACACGGGTTTCACTATTTCGTCGTTTCTAGCATTCATAAATAAATATAATCAAATAATCATGAAATGATACACTTGTAAAATTAAACGATTTCTGAAATTCCACACAATTCTGCAAGCCAAAAAACTAATAACTGTCAAAGAGGAACTATTCCTTCAAGGCTGCCATTTAAACTATCACCAAATATTTGGAAATCTCTCACCAATTTAAATACATTTCCTCACCAATTACCGCAAATTACTCACAAATCTTTTCAAACTTAGTATAAGCAAAATACGATTTATTTTAGAATAATTAACGGCATTAAAACGCTAGAATTCGAAATATTTCAAGACTCTGGCGAGGAAATCTGATTGATTTGGTGAGAGATTTCTAATTACTTGGTGATGATTTAAATATTCCTCTTAAATTAAAAAATTCAAATATTTAGAAAATGCCAAACATATGACTTAGTACATATGACGAAATTCCAAAAAGCAATTTTCAGAAGTGTCAAATTGTTCTTGATCTAAGAGCCTTAAGAACAAAAGATCAGATAATGGACCCCTGCAAGTGTTTTACTTGATGCGGCTGTAACGTGTAACCTGACACATGTTTAAGACACGCGACGACGTGACATGTTTTATTAACCGTGAGACTCCTATCTATTACCATGTACAGAGCTGCTAAAGTAATGCGTGTAGGATTTGAGAGTTTAAACCTTAAATATGTAAGTCAACAAAGAGTCTAGTAAGGATTTTTAATAAAACGAACGAGCATCGAATTCTGGTCATGTTTTGGATTATTTAGAATGGGATGGGAACTTCAGGAGGATATACTTAAAGTTTGTGCCGCTGAAACCTGAGCTTGGGCATCCATTATATTTTAAATTAGCTCCTCTTACATTCCTATCGTATAACAACTGTTTTCCAAACTCCTACATAGAACCGGATACCAGCTTATTCAAACTAGTTGAGCCATCTTCGTGAGCCCTGCAGATAGGAAATCATTATATTATAATGATCCATATAAGTACGTATAACGATGTAAGTAATTCTTGAAGCGAAATAACTAGCGGGCTTTAATGTTCCCAGTAAAACTCGTAATGAATCTGCTCCTTTCCCTAAAATCTGTTTTTAGTAGCCCCGACCTTAGTCCTTACTAGAAAAATAAACAATGAAGATAAAAGCGATGCAGACTACGTATGGACTCCATGTTGGAGAGCCGTCTCAATTACACTGCCTACTGGGTTTCTCTCTAAATCTACATATCAGGAGTCAATATGGGACAACCCAATCAGCAAGAACTGGCGTATTTGTAACAGGGTTGGAAAAAAACTAGTTTAAAAAAAAAAAAAAAAAAAAAAATCAGTTTTTCATTGTTTATAACATGTTTTTTAAAAAGAAAAAGTTTTTTTTAATAACAAACAAAAAAGCTGCTTTTTATTGTTGAAAATATGTTTTTTATAAGCAAAAGAAAACTTTTTTTTAAAGAAAAAAAAGTTTCTTATTGGTCTTAACGTGTTTTTTTTACAGAAAAAAAAACGGTTTTCTATAGTTTAAAACGTGTTTTTCGTAATAGAAAAACGTTTTCTATTAAATCAAAAACAAAAAAAAACAGTTTTTATTGTTTAAAACATGTTTTTTTAAATTAAAAAACGATTTTTAGAAATGTTTTAAAGCATTGTTTTAAAACATGCTAACCCTATTTTCTAACCCCGTCCCAGAATTTCATTTACTTTGTTAGAAGTTATAAGATACTGGGGTATGTTGCAGATAGTAGTGAAACCTATTAGTTTACGTCCTGCAAAATTTTATGACTAAACTAGAACGTTGTTTCAAATTGTGTGCGCCTTTTTATAATGACATGCCTGTAAATTAATTAAAACGTAAAAATAAACATGTTGCACGTTTTTTTATAATGACATGCGTATAAATTAATTAACACTCGAAAATATAAATGCCGGCTCCAACTCCGATTCTCTGCATATTTTAATTTTAGTTCGAAATTATTTTCCACGCATCGCATTATAAATAAAATTCACAATTAAAGTCAGAAAGAATATTTAATTTTAGTTTAGAGCTACCCCTGTGTAAAAGACGTATAACAATAGGTTTCAATTATCAATATGTGATTTTGAATGGATTAAATTTGCGTTCGCAAGCTGAACCGTCAACATCATGAGTACTGTTCAATTTCCTTAACAATATTTAGGGTTTAAGTGTGTATTATTCAGATACAGAGCATACTCGAGACTTCAAAGACAAACAGGGATCTTTTCATAGAATCCTCCTTTAGTTTTTCATACAAAAACTAGGAGAACAAAGGCATCCAAAGCTCCGTTTCCTTATAAGTACTTTAATACTTACTGAGATATTATTACCTACTTTAATTATTTCACATAGGCCTATTTTTCAAGCCTTTCTCCAACCTATGTCCGGGTCCGGAAGGGATGACAATGCAGGGACCTGTGACGTATGGCTGATCCTATTGAGCCCTTCCGATCCTTCCGTCCCCATTCTGTTGTAGACTTCATTTGATTTGATTAGCTCATTTTAATTAGGACGGATCAAGCGGGCTTTTGTTCCTACTGCATAAATAGACCTTCATTGAGAACTCAATCTGAATTAGCAGGTTTCTCGGTCTGCCATGTACTAACTGACACTGACGGAATAATTAGTTGGGCCAGCTCAGAGTTCACCTTATACTGGCTAAATTTCGCATTCCTCGCTTTCCACAATTAGCTTATACTAGTCTAACTATGTAGTTCTAGCTCCATGCTCTAGCTTCAGGCTCATTACGACTTTCTCCCCTTTGTTCTCTCAAGTGCTCTCCAAATCCGGTCACGGACTATAAATAGAATCCAATACTAAGGTCAGGCTGTTAAATCAAAGTACTCTTTGCTTGCAGGGCGGAAGACCTTTGTTGGAGAATAATAAGGACACTTTCACAAACTACAACTGCCTCAAGAACTCGGGAACGTATCGGGAGTGTGAACAGGTGGGTGGAAATTCCTTGTATTTAAGTATTTTAGTTTTAGATACAAATAATTAAATTCACCAAGGGAAAGACTAACATTGAACTGAATGAAGTCCTATCTATCATTATTCTATGATAAAAGTTAATAGTTATTTATTTGTACAGGTACAACTTGATCAAATATGAAACCATACTCTCAACGTTCTTTTATTAAATACCTCCACTGGAACAGTTATTTATAACTAATTTGTCCAATGAATGGAAGAAATACATTCTACAAGTTCTGTTTGTTTGAAAAATCATGTGCCATTCCATCGGTCTGAACTAAACTTTTAGAAGTAGGTCTCTATATGTATATATATATACATATATAGAATACTGCGAGTAAACAAGTTCGGTTTACACATGGGCACGGACTATTGTATTGAAGTCCTGAAATGCGGCCGGAAAGTATCATGAAACAACTTCAAACTTTCTCTTCACTTCCTTTCCCCTCCTACACATATATGCACCTCAACTGGGCTGAAAAGCTCTCAACGACTAAAGTTTCCCCTATAATTAGTACTACAAGCTATTCTGTGTGCAGCTCTAATCTGCTGCGAGAGGAAGTCGTATGAAGTTACGGAAAGTCAGCTGAAGGCGGACCTTTAGGGACAAGCTATAAATACGGCTTCTAAGTTTTCGGTTGTCTAACTATTATAAAATTATAACAGACTCTAAGCTGAACGCAGGATTCCAGACGTATTTCTCAACCTACGCCCACCAAAAAGATCACACAAAAAGTTATAACCAATCCGGTGACCAAGTTAGTTGGTTAGATTTTTAGGGTCAAGGGGTCAGGACTTACGGACCAAAAACATGACCCCTAGCAACGAATATTTTTGACTTTTGTTTACATTTTTGAGAAATTCAGGATGAATTTGCTGACACTTTAATATCCTGCATAGCTCATAACAACCGGAGCCAGCAGCATACAAAAATTCCAGCAACACGGCACTAGCATCCCAATTTGTATATTCGTAATTAATTAGTTTAAACCAGGGTTGGCATGTTTTAAAACATTTTTAAAAAACGTTTTTTTTAAATAATGAAAAACGTTTTAAACAATTAAAACATGCTTTAAACAATAAAAAAAAGTTTTGTTTTTGTTTTTTTAAAGAAAAGTTTTTTTCTATAAAAAAAAACACGTTTTAAATGATAAAAACTGTTTTTTGTTTTGTCTTTAAAAAAAAACTTTTTTATTTATTTATAAAAAAAACATGTTTTAGACAATAAAAAACTGTGTTTTTTTTGTTTTTTCCAACCCCGGTTTAAACTGTCTTGCTAATATCATATCATCTTTAGAGTTAGGTAATCGATTTATTTGCTAAACGAAATATTCGCACTAATTCGTTCCAAGCGTACAGCCAACCTCGCTAAGCGACGGAGCTGCGAGGTATAAGACACGAGCCGAAGGCGAGGTCGTTACTTGTATATTATATAAAATATAGATAGAATCTAGCAACATGTATTCTCTCGGTGCGTTTTCTGTGGGTTTCCTTTGCGCCAAAGAATTTCAAATATCAGACAAGTGCGCCTCTAACTCAGCGTAAGCTAATCTGTTCTCCTGCTTAGCATAGTAGAGGTAGAGGTGAACATGTCTGATATTTGAACTTTTTGGCGCGAAGAAATTCTGAAGATAACGGACAGATAGTAAGTTGGCGGAGGAGCTATAACTCCCAACCGACTAAACATTAAAAATCTTCGGACATTTTTTCTTAGTAATTATTCTACTTACGTAATATTAACAAAAAAATTACAGTTTTTAGAATAATTATAGTAATTAAGTAACTGATGAATTTATTAAGCATCTGAAATTTGTAAACGCTTAATCTATTCAAGAACTCGTTTAAAGTAATTTAGTTACCATTTTTTTTCAAATTAGAAAATCCGTAGTTATTCTCATTAAATCCAAAAAAAAAACATTTGTAATTGTGTAACTCAGTACAAAGTTTAACGAAACAAGTGCTCTTGCGAGCGCTTGCGTGTAGCCCTACGTGCTACACGGAATGACGAATCACTACCGTGAAACGAA